>SCHK01008310.1:0-12427 GCA_004124795.1 Poropuntius huangchuchieni
GTGTGAAACGCTGCTGTCAATCAAACTATGGTGGGAGGGGCACCCGATCTTGTGACGTCACAAGACGAACAGCTCGATTTGAGACAGGGGAAAACATATTAGGAGATAAAAAAAAAAAAAACTGGATGGATTTTTATCATTATAGGATGGTTGTGTACAGGCACTGCCAACACACATTTCAGTACAATCAACTTGTAAAAGTGGATATAGCATTATATGAGCCCTTTAAACATTTTAAAATGTAAATATTCCTGTGAGGTCAAAGCTGAATTTTTAGCAGCCATTACTCCAGTCTTCAGTGTCACAGAAAAATCCTTCTAATATTCTGATTTGCTCAAGAAAAAAAAAATATTATTATTATTATCAAAAGAAATTCAAATTTCAATCTTTTAAATGTAAAAATTAGCCAATGACATCAAACGACAGGCTGGACACAATGTTCCGCTCCCTTCCTTCAAACTAAAACAGACAGAACAGCAGACTCAGAAAGACACTGCACTGTGCTGGCTCAGGTCCTCCACCTTCCCACAATCCCCTGCTGTGCTCCACTGGAGCATAAATCAGGACGCTCTCTGCGAGACGACTTCTTTTTTTTTTTTTTTTTTTTGTCTGGGGGGGCTTATCTGCGGTGACAGCTCTGCATATGGCTGATGAGGTGCGGTACCAGGATGAGAGTCCCAGAGCGAGCGTTTCGTCTGCGGAGCTCCACGGGGCTGCGGTGTGGGCCGCCACTGCTGCTTCTTGTAATTACCAGAGCCAGAGCTGGCAAGCTTACAACAACACCAATCCACAGAGGAGGGCCACGAACAAAGCTTGCATACAAATACGTTCACTCATTTCCAAAGTGCACGCACACACACGCACACATAGAGGTACATACGTATATACAAACAAATGACCCATGATGAAGAGGTACAAAGTCACAGAGGACACATTTTTGATTTGCGACATGCATGCAAGTACTTATGTCAGATCACTGCAACCCACACATACACACAGACAGATATCAGACACGAGTGACTTTGAGAGGGATCAGTCCATGCAGAGAATGAAGACTGTGCTGTATTATTTTCCTGTATGTGTGAGTGTGTGTTAAAAACAAACCCATATATAGTAAATGCATTCTAGTTTAACATGTGTGTGTTTGCTAGAGAGATACACCCAAACCAAATACCATAGTAACCATATTTTCCACCAAAAATATCATAGTTGTAGTTACTGGTTATGGAAGCTAAAAAACAATATCTAAACAAAAAACAAATCACAATTTTGACTTATTTCTTGCAATTCTACCTTTTTTCTCGCAATTGCAGGTTTATATCTTGCAATTCTGACTTTTTCCTCCAATTCTGATTTATATCTCGAAATTCTTATTTTTTCCCCCAAATAATTATATACCGCAATTCTTACTGCAAAACTTCCTTTCTCAGAATTATAAAATATAAACTTGCAATTGACTTTGTAACTCATAATTGTGAGTTTATATCACATAATTCAGACCTTGTAACTCGCAATGGAAAAAAAAAATCAGAATTACATATTTTTTTGCTACGCAGTTGCTAAGGTCTTCTGATTGTAATTTTTTTCATGTTGCTATGCAGTTGCTAAGGTCTTCTGAGTGGATTTTTTTGTGTTGCTATGCAGTTGCTAAGGTCTTCTGAGTGGATTTGTTTGTGTTGCTATGCAGTTGCTAAGGTGTTTTGAGTGGATTTGTTTTGTGTTTGCAATTGTTAAGTTGCTTTAGTTGTTTTTAGTGTTGCTATGCAGTTGCTATGGTCTTCTAAGTGTATTTTTTCATGTTGCTATGAAGTTGCTAAGGTGTTCTGAGTGGATTTGTTTGTGTTGCTATGCAGTTGCTATGGCATTCTAAGAGGATTTATGTGTGTTGCTATGCAGTTGCTAATGTGTTTTGTGGATTTTTAGTGTTGCTCTGTAGCTAGGCTTTTCTGAGTGGATTTGTTCATGTTGCTATGTAGTTTTCAGGGTGTTCTATGTGGATTTTTAGTGTCGCTTTTGTCGTTTCCATTGCTAGGGTGTTACGAGTGGATTTGTGTTGCTATGCAGTTGCTAGGGTGTGCTGGGTGGCTGGTTACTGGCCAAAAGGATCCCCAATGTAAGTCTCTATGATATTCCATTCCCTAGATAGCGTTCAAGTACCTCCTTCAATGTTAATATAAGTGATTTTTTTCAGCCATTTCATCGCTCGCTGGGCAAAAATCATAAGTCTAATCGCTCTGAAAAGTAATAGCACACCTCTCCTCAATAATCTGCATCATTTGAGGTATCAGCAGTAGAAATGGTGCGGGACAAACTGCACTGATCATTACTACAGTACTTAAGGTCAGTAATGTATTTTTATGGTAATATAGTGGGAACTATGGTTACTATGGTACATTTTGTAAAAGTAAGCGAGAGATTGTTTAACCTACCTCCATCATATCTATCAGCCAGAGGAGTCTTTCCTGTTTTATTGAGAGGGATAGGGAATGGGGTGTTAAACTGTTCCTGCAATTTACACTGGGAGTCAGCACGCTTAAAAATCTGTCAGAAAACACTTCTCCATCTGTCACAGCAACATCACACCCCTGAGACAGCTACGAATCTAAACAGCTGTGCTTTCACAACGAGATGTGGATGAGTTGAGGTGACACATGCCTGGACAGAGCGAGACAGGAGGACAGACGGGTTTCGAGTGATGGACGTAAAAGCCTCCAAGAGAAAGGACAAAAGCTGTTTCCCACAGCCCTTCATCTTGTATCCTAGTAATCTGCACACGCCTTCTTTGTGCCCAAATTGCCCACCAATTTTGTGAACGGCTTTTTATGTCACACACAACAACAATGCCATCCACTCATCCCACACCAATACAGATGCACAGCCTTAAACACTTCCTGTCTGAAATTATAGATACAGACACTGGGTCGGATTCAATAATAATTGCAGTGTTCAATAGAGATTCATAAACTCATTCTGAATATGGATGTTCTTTCTTACCCGTGCGGAGCTGAGGGTGGTGTTGGTCATGAAGCTGGCTGAGGAGGAGGCAAGCGTATCAGGGTACGAGATCATGGAAAACGAGTCTTGAAACCCAGCTCCGCCACCTTGCCTCGCCTTCAGGGCCTCAATCTCACGTCTTAAAACCAGGCCGTCAAATCTCTCCACATCCTGAGGGGTCACGAGCCCCCTCACCTCTGACAGCAGAGAGAACTGCAAATACACACACGTACAGAGCCGTGAATGTGACCGGGCTCGTGTTGATTGTTTTAATCTCAGGAGTTTTAATATGTTCATAAATGGGAATGTATTATGAGGTTATACTTGCTGTAAATCACCACACAATGATGGCCCAATATACTGAGGACACTTTTGGATAGTGTCAGTATTATGTATATTATGAGTGATAATTCATTCAGCCAGTAAAAGTCTTTAATAAAAAAAGATTTAAAAAAAAATCAGTTACACTACCACTCAAAAGTTTGAGGATGATAAGAGTTTTTAATGTTTTATAAAATACAGTAGTATTGTGAAATTATTGCAATTTAACACAATGTTTTTCTATTTTTAATATATTTTAAAAAGTAATTTATTTCTGTGATGACAAAGCTGAATTTTCAGCAGCCATTACTCCAGTCTTCAGGGTCAAGCTATCTTTCAGAAATCATTCTAATATCCTTAAGACATATTTATTAGTATTATTAAAACAAATGTGCTGCTTAATATTATTGTGGAAACTGTGATATATATGAAGAGTTCACGTGCAAAAGCCTTTAAGTGCCATTTGAAATTTTCTTTCTTTCTCAAGCTATCATGTATAGGTTCAGTAATTTCACTTTAATGGCAAATAATAGGTTTTTTTCATTGGTTTTCATAGGTTCTTTTCATCATACATATATACACACACACACACACACACACACAGGATTCTTATTCTGATGAATAGAGCGTTAAAAAGAACAGCACATATTTGAAATGTCAATTTTCGTAACATTATAAACATTATTTTTTCTTTCACTTTTTGATCAATTTAATGCATCCTTGATAAATAAATGTATTAATTTGAGCAAAACAATAGCGTATCCTTAAAAAAAATGCACTGTCATATACTAGCATTACCGTCATAAGAAAATAAATAAAATGACAAATATTAAACAAACTAGCACAGTTTAAAATAAAACCTTATTAATATAACATAAAAAGAAATAATTTTAAAATAAAAAGAAAATCTTGAAAGAAATACAATTTTATAGTAATAACAATAACTATCACTACTGTATTTTATACCGTATTACAACCAAATATTACTATTTTTACATTTTCATTTTTTATAAATCTTTGTAACAGTAAATATAAACTAGAGAGAAAGAAATACACTAGAGAGCAAAAAAGTTAGTGGCAGATTATTATTCAATAACATTAACATTCTGAAGAAATCTATAAAGAGTAATGTAAAAGGCTCCACCTTGGCATGTGTATTGAACAGCTCAAAGAGGGCCATGACCAGCTGTTCAACACCGACGTGACCATCGCGGTACTCCTGGATGTAGTAGCCCATGGTCTGCCTCTCCGGTTCGGTCAGCAGATGTCTGGCCTGTTCCTCCAGCATGGCCCTGCTCTGGTTCACCAAACTAGACAGAGTCACCTGAGATCCCGCCACACCTTTATAAAAGCCACCCTGAGGAGAAAAGAGAAAAGAAGAAATGCAAATATTTCAAGAGAAGAAAGGCAATATTAATACTAATATTCAGACACCTGTGGCTCATTGAGCCTCAAAGCACACATTTACAATCTTCCAACATAAGCCTCTGGTTCATTACCGATATTCTAACTCTCATGATGTCTCTTACCCTCCTCTCTATTTGCTCTCTCTCATGTTTCAGCCTCTCTCCTCGAGAGCAGCCTTTCCTTTAATTAGTCTCCTAATCAAAAAGCACTGCTCCAGAATCAACATGATCATCGATCAGTGTTTTACGCTCAGCCTAGAAATGGCATGCTCTCCAAGCAAAGGATGATACCAAAACACTCCAACAAACTAATATGGAAAACTAGCTAGATAAATAACTTGCTTGCTACATACGACCTATTAAATGGGTTTGATGTACACTTTAGATCGATCAGTGGTGTATTCCATGCCTTAAATTCATTTCATCAACTTACATCTGCTTGAGCAGCCTATTGACTGTCATGTTGGGTGGAGATGCATGTTTGTGGTTTGCAGGTGCAGTCGAGCAGCACTAGTGTCTTTGTTATCAAACCGTCAAAAGACACAAGGCTTTGAACTGAGCTCGATCAATACAGACAGAGACAGCGGTTGAGGTGAGTGAATGCTGATCATGCCTGAACTACTCCTGCCCTTATTCTTTTCTTTCTCTTTAGAACAAAGTGTGTTTTGTGTTTAAATGCTGCAAGTTAGATAAGCTCTATTGTACAGCACTCCCACAGGAACTAATGCATTTCCGTTGCATCAAATGACAGACCATTTATTTTCACAGTATTTCGGAGGAAAATTCCCTGACCGGTTTGACCCATGAGGCTAATGTCCTTTCCTGGACATTGAAGAATAACTAGTCGAAAAAGTTGCTGTTCTTGCAAACCCAAGGTAGAGACTAAAAGAATGCAATTAAGAACAAAACTGGCACCGTGAACAAATACCAAGAAAATTATTAAATGTAATACAATACAATTTGTGCAAAAAAAAAATGCTGTCCTGACCTAATACATTACTCTCACCGGGACCAGAGTCCATAGACTATAATTTATGCCATCCATTTACTTTATTTCCTCTTTCTCTTTGTTTTATTCTGAAAACCTAGTGAATTCACATAAATTCCCTTTGTCAGAAACTCATAAGATAGCTGCGCTGTTGAACTCAAATTCATCCTTACCCAGAGAACAAACTGTTTCTGAAACACTGCTGAGGCCAACCACTGTAGCCGAGATTCATTATACATACAGTATATGAACATAATGAATATATATACACATACATATAATATAAAGTTTGGGTCAAGATTTTTTTGAACATAATTTACACCATTTAGAATAGTATAGGATGCTTATCAAGGCTGCATTTATTTGATCAAAAATACAGTGAAAAAAGTAGTATTGTTAAATATTATTACAATTTAAAATAACTGTTTCGAATTATTAGTTACTCCAGTCTTCACTGTCACATGACCTTTGAGAAATCATTCTCATATGCTGATTTGGTGCTTAAGAAACATTTCTTATTTTTTTAACGCAGAAACGTCTTCATGTTTTTTGTGGGAACATTACATTTTTGCAGAATTCTTTGATGAATAGAAAGTTCAAAAGAACAGTGTTTATTTGAAATAGATTTCTTTGTGGTATCAGTGTAAATTCTTACTGTCACTTTTGATAAACCTAATGCATCCTTGCTGAATACAAGTATTTCTTCTTACTGACCCCCCCAAACTTTTGACAGTTGTATATATATAGTAGCTTTTAGACTTGGTCAGATGGGAACACAAGTGTTTCTGTCTAGTTTGATGTTGAGAGGTTCAAAAGCCCTGCCCTCCACAGCACTCTGGGATATCAGCTCCACTGCTCAATTACAAAAAGCAAAGCTCGAGCAGAATCTCTCCAACAAAAGATGATCAATAAAACTAGCAAGAAAAATGTGAGGTTTTATAATTCCTTAAGAATGATGGCGGCCAAGATGGGATCGATCGTGTGCCATCTGTAGTGTTACAACCTTTATGGTTACCCATTATGACATCACTCAATGGACAGCCTCTTTAATCACAGGAACGCATAATTGCTGATCAATATCATAACTTTAGGACAGCACAATCAGAACAAGTGTTTTGTACCGCGTTGTGAGACTCAGAGAGCAGAAACTCCAGCCATGTCCCCACACATCACACCCCAGTGAATTTGAATAGGGCTTGAATGAGACAATTTATCTCTAGATTGAGCTTCATCTAAAAGGAACTTGAGATGACTCACCTCTAAAGAGAGCGGAAAGGCATTTTCTCTCAAATAAAATAGAATGCAAATATAAAAATAATAAAATAAAGTGTCCTATAGGGGATATGCTTCTGGACTGAAAGAAGGCTTGTCCTTGGAAGAAGTTAAGTAAAGTGAAGGTCAAGAAAGTGCAGAGAAGTTCAACCTGAAGTGAGACTGACAGTAATATAGAATATATAATATAATGTAAAATATAAAATAATATAAAATAATTAGCACAACAAAAAACACTCTGAGATAGACAGATAAACAGATAGATAGATAGATAGATAGATAGACAGATATCCTTATTGTTATAACTGCTTTCTAAATCTTGACTATTTTAAAGTCATTCTGTTTTATCAAAAAGATGTAAAAATAAATGAATCTCACTCCTGCTGTCACATTACCTCTAACTGCTAAAACATAAGGCCACTGAGCAATAAATTAAATAATTAGATGATCAAGATCAGTGTCACCTTGGTTAGACGTTAATTAAAATGACAAATGTTTGGGTTCGGGAGCTGCTGTCAGTTACAGCTCTATCTGTCTCATTATCAGAGTTTTAATATGCTAACCGACGACATGGGGAGAATGACTAAGCTTTTCAACAAGGCACACCATCTCGGTTCTCAGACAATATTACCGTACCGGCCTGACTATGGCCCATGTCGAAATTGGAGCTTCATTTCCTCCCTCTTGAGCTACATTAAGTCCTGCGCTTCGAAGAGCACGTCTCTCCCGAAGAGATGATAGATTTTTACACCTCTCTTTAGAACAGTGGCAGAGCGGAGCAGTCAATAGATGTCCTAAAGGCACACCGGAGATAAGCTCTCAAAGATATGCAACCTTTCTTATATATAGACCAAACCAAACATAAAAAGAGCCCGTCAAACCATGTGTCAGTACAAGTTCACACAAATCTTAAAATAATCCCATTTGGATAAACGAAAAATGCACTTCACAGCCCCTTGAAGAATTATCCTGACCTTGAAGTACAATCACGTTAAAAAACTTGTGTAGACACAAGTATAATACTATAATATCAGAATTATATATCATATTTATTAATAAAATCATAAAAACATTAAATCAATACATAAAAGATACAGAAATGTATATTTTTGTGTTTTATTGTGCTTTGTTTACTTTGCTAATGCCGTTCTGGTAGACCCATGAGGGCCACCGTAGTTCTTGTCTTAAAAGGGCAATGTCAATTTGCAGAATTCAATTAGCTTCGAAATGAGGGCAGCTGAAATGGGTTTAAGCTGCAATGAGTTGGCAAAGAGGGAGCTGGCGTCAAACAACGCGAGTCTCGCTTGGGATATAGAGAGATTTCACATCAGGCAATGGAAATAAGTGCCTTACTCAGCGAAGACTCGACAAGGTCACACAGCGAGAATTTCTGGCCTGCAAATAAGCAAAAAACTTCACACAACTACAGAAAACTCCTGAGGCAGAGCAAATGTAATATTGCAGAAGTTCTCCTATATGACCGGGACAGATCCATTGTGACTCTGTTTTTGTATTTTGTGAGCGCTGTGAGTGTTAAACTAGGCAGAAAGCGTAAAATACAACTAGACGTGAACCCACTCTCAAATATCTGAATCAGAAATGAGTTCCAGCTGCAACAGATATGAACTGATTTCTGTCTGTTGAATGTGTAATATAGTTTCTAAACCAAAACATCACAATTTTCTGTTTTTGCCCCCCATTCAAGTTTAACTTGCTCCTACCTGACCTACAATTAATCAAAACACCCCTCACTGAGCTTCGCACAATTACTTTTCCAATTATCAATTGTCTGCAGGGAGCTTTAAATGTATACTGATGAAAACATAATGAAGCATTTATGTGATTATCAATTTATACGCCTAGATCGTTCTGCAGGCAAACTGCAGGCAAAAATCTTCTTAGGGAACTGAAAGACTAAATAAGTATTTGCTATATACCCACAAAAATATTGCGCCTGTTAAGCAATGCATGTTTGTCACAACATGCATTTTTACTGCAGCTACAGTGATGATTTTATGAGTTAAAATATTAACTTTTATTTCACAGGAATTGCATAAAGTATGTGTGTCCAGATATAATTACACGCTTATGTCTACATATCAGGAGTGATTTATGACTGACTGTGCCTTTCTCACACAAACCGACGCATGTAACTTATCAATGTCCTCCGAAGCATCGTAGAGCTGCGAGTCTTTGGAATACAAAGTGAGAACTGCAAAAGCACGTAGCCCAAAGACATGTGCCCAGACACTTCATCTAACCGTGTCCTTTAGCCTGTCATTCCCACTGTATGCAATAATCAGCCCCGTCGTAATAAGTTAGAGCTCACGCACTGCCCAGGCTTTATTGGAATCCGTTGTTTTGTGCATAAACCTCGGCTTACAGAGGAAGACCTTGTAAAACCCTGATCGTCGGGTGGGTCACCTTGGTGTTTTTATTCCTCGCCTCTGTCTTATCCTATCCTGTCTTTTTATGTCTTCTATTCTTGGACTCTCTTCTATCCATATTTTTTCATTTTTCATAAGTGTTATTCCTGAAGGCCATTTTCATGTCTCTAAAATATATCTTAAAGGGACAGTTCACTCAGAAATGAAAATTCTATCTTAATTTCTCATCATACAGTTTTGGTTTTCATTATTTCAGTTACCAAATATCTTAAAACTTTTTTAAAAATATCTGCTTTTATGTTCCACAGAAGAAACAAAGTCATATAGGTTTTGGAACGACATGAGGTTGAGTAATTGATGACAGTAAAAAATATATATTTTTATGTATGTATATGTATATCTTATTATTATTTCGTGTAGTATTATTAAATGTTTTTTCCTTGCAATTTTATCTTTTAATGTATTTTCTGTATTAATTCAATATTAGTATCGCTAAGCAGAAAAGCCAATACGCTTCAACAACTCAGCTCTTTTGGGTAAACTATTCTTTTAATATACTTCATAAATATTCTCACAGTTTTTATAGATGGAAATTCCACTTATCAAAGTGACAACTAAAAATAAATTCACTAATATTTTTTGCTGCGCCCCCAGATGCTGCTCTAATTATACTGGCAATTTACTAAAATCTATTCCAGGTGTTTCATAATTGTTTTCCTTTCCCCAGGAGAAGTTTTAAACAAAAAATGTTTTATTAAGAATATTGTTTTAATTGATAAACAATTTATATGCGTCCCCAATTTATATGGGTCTTTTGTAAATCCTTTTTTATATTACATTTACATTACAAAAACAGTTCACTATTGACTTTGTCCTCCTGAAAGCAACTGAAAAATTAAAGAAATCAGTATAATATAATTTTAAAAAATGGTTAAATGTCAAAGTAACATATTCTCAATCTGCAATTACCAGTGACTAACTTTAATCAAGTTAATTAATAAGTTCAAGTATGTGATCTTGATCAAAACACGTCTGAGTGAGGTGGTATGCTTTCATAGAAATATGTTGTAATATTACACAAGCATATTCATTTTCTAAAAGTCACAGTTCAAGGGGTACCGCATAAGAGATTGACCTTTCTATTATTTCCTGTTCTCTCATATATATTACAATACAGCTCTACACCAGTCTCATACACACACACAGTGATGGTAAGAATGTTAAGTGCACATGTCTTTTGCGGAAACCAGTCTGAATACAGATCACCTTGGATACCATATGCCCAGGGGATCAAAGCCTCTTGGCAGTATCTACCTGACACTCTCTTTACCCAGACCAAGACGATAATTTACAGCGATACCACCTTCCTCTTTCATCCCATTCTCTTCCATCTCTTGCCCTTCCTATGTCTTTCGGTTTCTGTGTTCTCCTCATTATGTCCGCAAACGTCCTCTTTCTTTCTAGCCACAGTACAAGAACAGGTGTGTGATTGCCTGCCTAGAGTCAGAGCCACAATCCCCCTGTTCCCATATCAACCAATAATGATATGAGACCAAATATGAAATGACCTGTGATTCTGACTCCTTTTCTCTTGCGATTAGTCTGGCTAAGGTAAGTTCTTTAGGTTATCAAAGCAATGCAAATCCATGAGTCTGATCTATTATGCAGCTTAATCACTGACTATGGCTCATTTGCATAACAACAATATATCCTCACTATGAAGGACAAAAGAGAGGTTCTTTGAACATAAGTAGACCTGCAAAAAAAGATCCTGGAGGCATTTGATTAGGCTGCATTCCTGTTATCCGTAGCTTTTGAACTCTGTACATTTGAAAAAATGAATATATCTTTCATGCATTGTAGAGAAGTGTTCAAAAAGCATACACTACTTTTAGAAGTATGTTCCCGGTCAAGCTCTGGAACTTACAAAGAGTCTTGGGATGAGTGAGTAAAAAGACACTTTTTGTAATGTCTATAATTAACGTATGTACTGTAACTAATTATCTTCATTTAGAGGCTCAGCAAATAATTTAATTACACTTCAATTGAGATTTTTATATTAAAATGTTTAATTATTAATATAACGTATTAACATTCATTTGTTTACATTTACATTTCATTTGGAATCATTTGACAGCTCTAATTAAGATAAAGGTACTGCAGAGTGCAAATGACCATTGTAGGTTCTTGTTAGCAACTCTGTAATGACAATAAATAGGGTACAACTATCCTAAATGGTCTGGAGCTCACCAGGATTTGCAGAGCGCTCTGCAAAAATCACCTTAACTATTTTGCTTACTCTTTTAATGCTGCTGAAATCAAACTGTGAAGAACATTCTGTTCAAATATAGAAAACACGGTACTCACCTTTGTTGATGCTGATGCTCCCTGGTCCAGAGAGAGGCTAGGAGAGAGAGGTAAACATGGAGAAATCAATACCACATACATGCTCTACAACCTCCTCAAACATCCACGAATAGATGCAGAATCATACAGAGACACTGACACACTGCCATGTATGAAAGTGTTTTTGGTTTTAGATTTATGCATTTTCTCAGGTCTAAGGGGAAATTATGGTCCATTACTTTGGACTGCCAAAATGTTTTGATAAAATGCAATCCCTTTTAAAAGTTTGAGGTTATTAATGTTTTATAAAACCTGTATAAATGGTTAACGGTAAGTTTCCCCTAATATATACGGTGAAAAACTGTAATAGACATTTCAGACAATTTTACGGTGAAATACCGTTTTTGGAAGTGAAAAAGAACGTACAATTTACAGGTAAAAACCATAAATTGATGTTCCCAGAATTCCCTGCGTAGCATTTCAAATTGGATGTTTTTCTGTGAAATAACTATGTTTCTTCTTAGTTTTTTTTCTTATCAGTTATGTTTAATACGGTTGTATGTTACATCTAATGTTGTTAAATTAATGTTTATTGCATATTATGTTTAATGAATCTGTTTAATGAAAGTGTTTAGTGTTTGTTTGAATGACACTGTGCACCATCTATATATGTTATTTAAAATCTGCTTGTGATGGACTTTGGTTCATCACGT
>SCHK01008363.1:0-12738 GCA_004124795.1 Poropuntius huangchuchieni
ACACTGAAGACTGGAGTAATGATGCTGAAAATTCAGCTTAAAATCACTGAAATAAATTACATTTTAAAATATATTCAAATAGAAAACAGTTATATTAAATTGTAATAGTATTTCACTGTATTTTGGATCAAATAAATGTAGTCTTATGGGCATAAGAGACTTATTTTTTAAAAATGTCTTAAAGACCACAAAATGTTTGAACCCTAGTGTACACAAAGTCATGTGGAAGTTAAGTAGTCACTATGTAATGTTTAATGTTGAATATATTGAACAATTTTCAACAGCAATACAGTATTTTACTGTGATTGTATAATGAATGAGACCTGGCTCGGTGTCTAAGCCCATTTACAATGTGAATACAATCAGAGCTGGACTCATTTCTTGTTTACTTGACCTGGGTCATCTGGAAGAGGTCTGAGTTCTTTTAAAGTAGAATAAAATACTTAAACACACCTTTTTCCTGATGGCAGAACTGATTGTTTTTTTTTTTTTTTGGTGATGCCCCATGTTTGTGATAGGTGTCATTATAACACCCAGATCCACAAACAAACCAAAAAAAAGCTTAGTGCACCTGGAATCTAGTAAACACTACGAGTGTTCAGCGTCACACAGAGAGCATTCAATATTCTGCTCTAGAGAGAAATCAGTAGTACCTAAAATTACCCTCTTAGGGGCTTTTAAGTAATCCAGATCATTTGTAATTAAGCATTTGGAGGAAGATGTCTCAGTGCTGTTTTTGCAGGATAAACTGTTATTGCTGTGGTAATTGTACATCTCCAGTGAGCTGCTACAGACTGAGCATTGTGAGCCTGTGCACGGACCGTGTGGAACGGTGTGGTTCGGGTTTGCTGTTGGAACCGTTTTACTCCTGTAGTGCCCATTAATTCCTGTAAGTACCACACTGGGGTTTGAGTGAATGTACTTCCCCTAACATTTCATTTTGATCTTGCTTGAATAAATTTGAAAGCTTGCGTAAGCACTTCAAGCTAAATGGCAACAGAGACAGAAAGCGAGTTAAAGAGGAGAAACAGATGTAAAAAGAAAGCGTAAATAAGAGAAATATGTGAAGACATATGGAAACATAGAAAAGAAAGTCAGAAACAAGATGAATAGCAACATAAACAGTTGTTTTGATGTTTTGTTATTTGTATCTGAATTGCTGTTCTCTTCTATCAAACAGGGCTGTGCAATTAAGAAAGAGTCAATGAATGATGTTGAAAATTCTGTCATTAATTACTCACATGTCGTTCCAAAGCCGTAAAACCTTCTTTCATCTAAGGAAAACAAATTAAAGTGTCCCTATTATGGGTAATGAAAGGTTCATATTTTGGTTTTGGGAGTCCCCAACAACAGGTTGACATGCACGCAAAGTCAAAAAACACTTTCATTGTCTTATAATATAATCTGCATTTATTTTTACCAACGACTATACAGCGTAACCAGGGAAACAGATATTTTTATGCTCCAAAAGCGGCACCTAGTGGCAAAGAATGAATTTGCATTTTCATTCAGACCAAGGCAGAAAGACTAACGAGTGGGAGGGCAATATGCTAAAGTTTCATGTTGACGTCAACTTCAAATGGCTTGGGATTCGTTTTAAAAACGACTCATTTCAGTGATTCAGAGTCGACTCTTTCTTTTGAGAGACAATAACTTTATACACGGTGCACTTTCAGATTTCAAACTTTGCAGGATGTTTTTTTTGTTCACTTAGAGCTGCGATACACACTGCATGAAAGGTCATTTTCAAAAATCCATAATAGGGGCACAAGATATTTTTGATGAAATCCGAGAGCTTTCTGAGCCTGCATAGACAGCAACGCAACTGAAAAGTTCAGGCCCAGAAAGGTAGCAAGGACATTGTTAAAATAGTCCATGTGACATCAGTGGTTCAATCGTAATGTTATGAAGCTACGAGAATATATTTTGTGTGCAAAGAAAACAAAACAATTATTCTCTTCCATGTCATTCTCCACTGTGCAGTAGTTACAGATTTCATCAAAAATATCTTGAGGGTGAGAAATTAATGACAGAATATTCACTTTTGAGTGACTGAAGTCTTTATCTTTATCATCTCTAGCCTAGTATAGTATGCCAAAAAAAACAGTACCCAGGTGACTTACAGTTTCTGCTGAGATTCTGGTTTGCACATTTGATGGATACTTTATTATCCCATGAGGCCATAGGAGAGGATTCATGAATGGCAGGTATCTGACCCAAGTAGGTCACATGACAAAAACATGTCATGGGTGTGAGCTACGAGGCATGTGGCTTAAACGTACTCTTTGCACTCAATTATAAAGCATTAAAAGCCAAGCTGTTTAAAATATCAGATGGATGAGCGCATTTTAATTGGATTAATTAGTAAAACTTATTTAGTTTTTGGGGGCTGAACTGATCCTTTTTTCTTTATCAGTTCTTTATCAAATGTAGTACCTACTCAGACAGAATGTGATTTTTGTATGCAGTGTCTAATTTAAACTTAAGTAGCAAAAACAGATTTACAGTTGCTACCTATGATGGAAAGACAAGCAAGGGTCGTGGTGCTAGTTGATGATCTGTCACTTTTATAGGAAATTTAAAAAGTGTATTAAAATGATCACAATATTTGAGAGTAATTTTAGTGCCTCTAAAATCATTCTGATATTGTGAGCTCATGTTACATGAGGACACTCTTCTCACGGATAGTGAAATTAAATCTGATTAAATATGAGATACCATTTGGAGTGAGAGAAGGGGAATTGGCAGAGACCGAGGGAGAAGTTACTGACAGCAGTTCTCCAGTCAGACGAGTGTCAGCTTGTCAGTAAGTGTCAGGTTTGCAGTTTAAATTCCCCAGCAGCCCTGCAGCGCTCTGGCTACGTGCTTCCTTTGATTTCACTCCTCAACTTGGCTTTAATGCCAAAACTTGACACGCACAGATTGACACTGCGGACTGTGTGCTGCGATCTGAACACAATTTGTTTCATGCGAGTCTGAATGGCCATGATTAAAGATGCTAATTATACGTCTTAAAGTGCAGTCAAATTTTTTGCGCATTGTGTTCGTGACCTTTCAAGAGTTGTAGGTGTTTGTCAGGGTGATTGTTAACGATTAGTATTGTCTTATCAGCCAGTTGCAAACTGGTCCAGTGTGAAACTTTGCCCGGATCAATGTACAGCCCTCTAGTCTCGTTCAATTACTGCACACCCGATCCGTCTGCTATTATTTAACTGATAATGTGGCTTTCATTAGTGCAGGCCATATGAACTGTATCCTGCCATCTGTATGCTCTGCTTGCGCTCGAGTACTGTGCGTTTCCTTCATTTAATTTGCGTTGAAGCATGTACGCAGGCACAGAGACGACACTGAGCTCTATGTTTGTGTGTCTGTGAGCAAGAGATGGTGAAGCTATTCATCAGTAATGGTTGTACAAGAGAATGGTTTTTATTACCCTCATGTCATGTTGTAGTAGATGATTAACTCGCTCATGTACTGGAAAGAAGGTTCATTCATCACATAACATACTTCCATGTTGCTTTCACTTCATGCTGTTGACCTCAGCTGTATGGCAATATTAATTTTAACATTCATCCAATTTTTGACTTCAAGCAGGCCAGGAAAGAACTTCATTAACAGACAGACTGTAGCAGATGCTACAGTCAAGATTTTCTTAGCTACTACAAATATATTTGGGGACTTTGAAACACTTTTCTTTCTTTTCTTTTGGGTCCGAGCTGCTCCAGATTTAGACCACTTTTTCATTTCTCTTTCTCAACGATTCACTCAACTTGCAATGCAATGCATGGTACTGATTTCATGATACAATGCTCTCACAATGTTTTAAACAAATAAGACAAATTATACTCATTTGTAAATTAAGGTGTCCTTCTGTTATTTCCCAGACAAAATGCTGCACATTTCTTTGTGAAATTTAAATACCAGTATTGATACTAACAAAAGTAGATTACAATTTTAAAATAAAACCCAAATCAAATCAAATAAATAAGACAAATACAACAAATCTCTTCATATAAACACAGCAACATAACAAAAAGAAAATGATAATAAATAAATAACAGAAATATATATATATATACAGTATATATATTTCTTATTTTTTATTCTTTTTCTTTCTTATCATTTTCTTTTTGTTATTACTTCAATATTTATTTTAAAGCATTTTTTTCTTTTTTACTTTAATTTCCTGCCATTTTCAAACCCTGTTGGTGATTAGCATCTTTTACTTTCAAGAATTATGTAATTGTATTGATTGTATTGATTTCTGCATTTTTTGGAGTGGACCGTTTTGAAGCAAGACACTGGATCTATGGTCTCCTTGAGTGATACAGTATCTCTCTTTTATTTTATTTTATTTTATTTATTTTTTTTATCACAGTGACAGAAGATTTTGAATAAGACATTTGTGTTTTTAAAATCTACTCAAATTTGTTTAACAGAGTCTCTGAGTGCAATGTATTGTTGCTCCAAATACCTACCACACAATGTTTTCAGTGAATTAGACCATGCAGTCATTATATACCACAGTAAATACCATTAACATCTGAGACAGGTTGTTTGCATTCTCATGATGTTTACACCCCCTCCTCTCACACACATGGAGTGTAAGCCGGCTACACACCTGTGATTTCACTCAGGCAGGGGTGTCTGTGATCGCTGCCGTCAGCAGAAAGCCGAGCAAGCGCTCTGGCGCCGTACCACTCATCTGTGGCACGCTGCTCGTGCGTGTGTTTGTGTGTGTGTGTGTGTGTGTGTGTGTGAGGTTAGCAGCAGAACTGGCGGCAAAAGACACTGAAACTTGTTAAAACGCAACTCTTTCAGATTCATCAAGTCTGGATTGTTTCTTGCAGCAACCAACTGCACACAAACAGCGGCTTGGATTACCATACAAATGATTTAAAGGCATGTTCAGAAGCATATTTGTGGGATTTAATGTGTTGTAGCTTTTTTGAGCCTGTACACAAGATTGTAGCCCAGAATACCACAGAGTTTGGTTTATGATGTATGGCAGCGCAATACAAAGTTTAGGCGGCACTGCAATAGACGAACTGTTGGGTTGCGCCATTAGACATTCGTTGTTCTCGTCATGTTCACAGACTTTGAACTGTTTAGAAACGTGAGATTCAGTAGAATGTCGAAACATCAAAGCCTAATGTGCTTTATTTGCATGCAAATGTGGTGGTCTTTTGGTTTTGGCACCACCGGCAATAAACCTTTGATGCGTTAGAAACGCGCAAGAATGCAGTAGCTAATAACGGCATCTGGTAGGAGTAGTTTTTCCTTTTGCAGGGCTGGTGAAGAAAGACAAATACAACCAAGAAATGTACAGCCAATTTTTTCCGGTCCACAACAAATCCAGGTGAAACGCGAATGTTGCGCAGAACATTGCGGCTTAGCACCGCGGCAGTAGTATTGTTTCCACTCGGCTCTCATAGCCCCTCAGTACTGTAGCGCTCTTCCAGGCTAATTGGAAACAGGGATGCGAGGAATGCAGCCGATGCTGCCGAAGGGTTCAGCGGTGGGCGGCCAAATCTGCACCCACACACACTCTTGACACACACCCATTTGCTGGGGCACTGCGGGGGGGCAGGAATCACGGCTCTCTGTGCATTTCTTCTTCAATTAGACAGACGCACTGTGAGCTTTGATGTACAATTTGTGTGGATTGGAGAACAAAGTGGCGTGGTTACGTGTAGATTTGGAATAGCTGCTACTGAAGGCTGTACCTGTTGATATAATGGCTCCAAGCCAGCGCATGTGTTTAGAGTTTGCCAATTGAGAACTTGTTCTTATTTCAAACCAGTTGTTTATTTTTAAATACCAAAGCCAAATTGTTTTCATGACAGTTTTGTTAATGGTTCCGGAACATCTGCATTCTTTTGTTGATTCAGGTCCAGATGCGTAAGGAATCAACGGTCCGGAGTTAAATATTCCTCTTATGCTACGGTTACCACACCTCAAGACATCGATCAGATGACATATTTCAAGGCGTTTGTCCAGTTTTTGTACTTAAAACGCTATTATGAGTAGGATTGTTCTCATCCAACACCTCTGTTGCTAATTCCAAAATGTCATTTTAGACTTAGTAACGGAGGCTTTGAGCCATGGATAGCAGACAAATGCAGCTAATAACTAAGTTACGAGAGAAAGAGAGAGAGAGCGTGTGTGAATTACCTCTCTCATTAGTGTTCAGCAGCAGCGTCCCTACTAATAGTGAAACTTTAAGTTCATTTTCTTCCTGTACAGCGTCGTTACCTCGCTTGTGAGAAATGTCATATTGCCTTTAAGTTGCTAAACTATTTTACTGATAAAATCGTTAGCGTGTATGTATTATGTTTCCGTGTGCATTTGTAGGGGAGAGAGAGTGGGAGATACTGTATAGTATCTGAATCTACGCTGCTGAATCTACAATGCCACTGTTTAACAAATGGTGCAACAATGATCTGAAATAATAGAATGAAATTAGTAGATAACACATTTTTCTGCTGACTCACAAATTCAGTGAAACTTCTGAGAATGTTCTTGTGAATTAGTCAGTCAAAACCGCCAAAACAGTCACTGAACCGCAAGTCTTTACTGTTGCTGTTATCTGACTTGTAATAAACGTGTTATGTTGTAAGGTTGTCTACCTACAGGTTATCACATGAACAACCAGTCTGTAAAGATACACATTCAATATTTTAAAATGTAATATGTTAATAAACATTGCATTGTTTTTTTTTTTTTGTTTTTTTTTTCATATATTATATATAGATTATTTACATATTGTTTAATATAGTTTAATGTAGGATTTGGTGCATCCTCAAAAGTACTAAAAAAAAGTATTTATCTATAATTAATAAATATTTTACTTAAAACTTTTTAAAACTTATTTTATAGCAGTTAAAAAATTTTTTAATTTAATTACTGCTGTTGCTGATTACCATCTACTTTTGGGAACTTGGAAATATATTATTTAAAAATAAATAATTTATTTCTAAAGTTATATATTTTTATAATAATTTTTCTGCTGCTATTGCTGATTTGCCTCTTTTACTTTTGAATTAGATTTATTTGTTTAAAATAAAAGAAAAATGATTAAATAGATGGATAATCAGTAAAATGTCATTCATTCATTCATTCATTCATTCAGGAGTCATTAAGTTAAATTGGAACCAGAATTATTCATTTTCTTATTGCATCCTTGCTTGTGAACATTAACACACATTAGCTATCTAAACAGGGGCTTTCCATCAGTTTTTACTCTTTTAATATACAGCTAATTATAAACACTATAACTGAATATGCAATAAAACACAACAACAACCCTTTATTTACTTTCTTGTATCATTTTTACAAATGGGAACGGCCTTAAACACATTGATATTAACACTACAAACATTCACATGAGAAAGACATTCTGATTATTCAAGTTCTCCATGGCTCCTTCTTCTCTGTTGTGTGGGTGTCCTAACACAACCTTTCTCTAGCAATCTGCGGTTGAAATGAGCTGAAGTTGGAAAGCAATAAAAGGGTTCTGTGGCCAAGTTAAGCAACAAAAAAGCTTCAGACTACATAGCTATGTTGTACAATGCCATTTATGATGGCACCATGATGCTGGATGTGTATGTAATGCTTTTGTTAGCGGCTCAATCTCAGCCTGAGACAGCCCTCACACGGACCATATGATGCATATTAAACAGAAGAATAAAAAATGAAAAAATTGATTGGCTTGCTTTGTGTAATTTCTGAGAGTCAGAATGCACGATTTGCAGTATTATATTGAGATATTTACAGTCACTTAGTACCAAGTAAACAAGATTAATTGCCAATAAACATCAAAATCTGTAGTTGGTCACTTTATATTTCGGTCAAACATCCCCTTTCTGTTTGAATGGGGAGTTCTTGACAAAACAAACGAACAAACAAAAAAAAAAAACGGTGATGTGGACCAGACTTCTTGCCGATTCTTAAAAGTCTGACTATGTGACTAGCTGATGTGGGAGGCATTTCCCTGAACGCTAGTTTGCGTGTGACTGCTGTATGTCGAACATGTCTTGTTTTGTCAGGCTCACCCCATTGTGGTTTCTCTCTGTCTGTATATATCTCTTTTTCTGTCATCCCTCGCTATGTCTGTGTGTGTGTGTGTGTGTGTGTGTGTGTCAGTCCTATAACTCATGGCAGCCATTCTCTGTGTAGTCCGTTTGACCTCAAATGCCCTTATCACTCCGTAGGGGCCAGCTGTGCATATGCATGCATGTGCGTTGGTGTATTTCTGGCCCTCTGTCTTTCTTGTTCTAATTTAGCGAGGCTAAACAAACCACGTTCATCACGTGGAGGAGCGGTGGAGCTGCATTCTGTAAACGATATTGCAGAGCCTCTAAAACTGAAGTGTGTCATTTTTGAAGTTAAAATACTTTACCCTAGATAAATATTAAAGCACTACTATTACTAAGCCAGGCTGATTCCCTATAGTGTAAAACACCAGTGCTTTCAAAACATTGCTTTATTTGTTTGAGAATCTGACCAGCCCAGCACGGCAACACTGACTCAGCCAATAGTGTGAGATTGGGGGCGGGGCTATCTGTTTGTCAGACCAATTGCGGACAAGGAGAGTGTTCAGAAAACCTGTTTGAAAAACAATTATTTACTTTTACGCAGTTGCTTTTATCCAAAGGTTCACTTTTTTTAGTTGTTGCTTTCTCTGGGAATTGAACTCATGACCTTGTTGTTGCTAGCGCCACATTTTACTGTTTGAGCTTCAGAAAGAATGCAAATTTCATTCAGTGGTGCAAATGGCTGGACATTACACACTTCACTTTCACAAAAAAAAAAAAAAAATTACAAACCACACACAAACTACAGCAGTTTTTTTTCATCTGCTTAAGTTCTCATCTGCAAAACTACATCCATCACGTCACAATCATTTATTATTAGTATATAGTATATTTTTAAACTGTCTTTTTTACTTTACATTCCCATGATCAAATGTGTTTTTAGGGGGTGATCAGATCGGATGTGTTCTTGCGTTCAAAACCTGACAATTGAATGTTGGGAAATACAGGGGTCTTGATTTATTTTTTTGGACTGTTTTCATGTCTTAACATGAAGCACATTGCACAAGATGCTTTAAAAAACATCGCAAAATGTGGCCAAATATGCCTGTCGAAGATTTCAGGAGTACAAGTTTAAAGATGCAACTTTTCTGAGAGTGTTTTACCGTGCAAACTGTCCGCATGCGGTCACAGGTCATGCTGATTTAAAGCACCGCTCGAAATATCGGAACTAAAAATAAGAAAAAATCTAAAACAAATCAAGCTTACTAATCAGACTTTGAGTCATGGCTTTCCTAGTTTCACATCGTTAACATTGTAAAACATCAAGTCCACTTTGTTACTTATGCTGGCTAAGAACTGCCTACTTAGGAGCTCTTAACGTGATGTTTAAGGGTGTTTTGGATCCTCTCAAACTCTAGTGCACTCTAGTCTCTGATGTTGACACCTCTCTCTTTCAGCGAGGAGCCAAACTGATCATACTGGTATCAGGGTGCATTACACTTAGATATTGTGTAAGCCTTAACGCCACCGTTCAGACATGCCCAAATGTGTCTTGTCAAAAACCATTAGCCTCATTATGATTTATGCAGGGTAGCGATGGAGAGATATGGAGGAAATTAAAAATAAGAATGGGGAAGCGGAATAATATTGCAGTAAATCAAATTAAAAATCAGTCGGTTTGACATTGCTGAATGGATATGCATGTCTTTACCAATTCAAGTGCAAGCTTGCATGGTCTGTACCTTCCCACTTTATCACCACTGTTAAAATAAAGAATCTTTGGTAACGTGCCCTTGAAAATGTTTTTTTCTTTTGTCTGGCCTCAGTGGGTGTCATGAGTCACCAGTAAAGCGTTTTTGAGAATTTCAGCACTTTCACAACACATTTTTGGAACATTTAGTGCAGAGTTTATTCACTTAAATGCTGTGTCATCACATTTATAGTCTCACCTAGCTAGACTGTCAACATACAATAAGTTCTTTCCAGCTTCTTCTGGTTAAGAACTGCCTTTTTAGGAAAGTTCTAGTCATTTTTTTCTAGCAAGTTTTTTATGAACTAACAGACTACTAGTTATGTAAAGCCAAATCAGACTGCAACTGCTGATTTGTTGTAGGTTCTTCACAGTTTTATGTGTGACATGCAATACTTGGTGTTGCATGTGAGGCTGAAAGTGACTCTTGGCTTGACAGAGTGACGTGGTTCATTGGTTTAAGATTTGGGTTGGTACTAACCAGAAGGTTGTAGGTTCAGACCTCCGAGCTTTTGTGCATAGCTCTTAACCCTGTTTTGTCCCTATAATAAGTAGGCTAATAAATTCTTTTTGGATAAAAGTGTCTGCTGAATGACTACTTACTCACTCTCATAAACTGCTGGGGTGTTTGATATTGCTGCAGCAGTGCGTGACGGTGATGGTGTTTCTGGTAAAGCGTTGGGGTGTTCGTGCAGATGCTCTACTGAAAGTATGAACAGCCCTTCTGCTTTCACCCACTGCACACTCTCTCCTTCCTGTGTGGCACCGAATGCCTTCCTGCCTTCTCTATTTTAGTGTTATGTCTGTGGGCCTCTGACGAGTCTCTGTTTCATTTCTCGAGATGAGTGTGTCCATCGCCAGGCCACGCGACAGTGGGTCCCGCTCCTCAGACATGGGGACATGGGGAGTGGCACATGCCTTGTGTCTGCAGTAGAGTCTCACTCTGGGATTTGTGCATTCTGCCAACATGTTTGTGTGTATGGTTCAGGCATCTCAATTGTGCCTAAGTTTAATTATTGTCAAGAATTGAGCACTTGGGTACATTTAAAGACCCGAAAGGTTGGAATTTGCATGCAGATGTGTTAAAATGAATTAGTGCACCTTTTCCCTATTTAACACCAGATATACACCTCAGCACTTATGTTACATGCCAGCATTTTGAATTAGTGCATCTGCGCACCTGTGTATGACAGTTTCAGCTGTGTTCAATTTGCCTTTGGGTCTTACACGCCCAGTTTGACCTGACTCACAAAACAAGTCAATCTACTATTGAAAAAGTAATTAATAGACCAAAAGGCTAATTTCTCTAAAATTTCCTGTTGTGCAAGTGTGCCTTTAACTTCTGAAATTATATTAATAACTTGAAGTCATCTGGCAAGAACCTACATGTAAATGTATGTAAGCTCAATAAGGAAATGCTTTGAAATGATTCACAAATGGATTTGTAGTGGTTGCTTTGCGGTGTGATGTGAACGGTCGCCTCCGGTGTTACAGACCCAGCATAGCAGAATTGCAATATTTGTATAACAATAACTATGGGTAAAACCTACACATAACACACTCGCACTCTGAAATTGATAATAACAACAGATTTGTTGAGATGAAATTCGCATACTAAGTCTGTCACAAAATTGTGCAATTCGTCACACTTTTAGCACAAATGGTTATTTTTTACAAGGTAGCATTTACTAATACAAGTATTTGATATATCATATATATTTAATTTCTGTATGTCTAGTGATGGGAAAAGGCTTATGTGCCCTAAAATTTTGAATGTACACAATAGCTAAAATGGGAGTTAAACTTTTCAATGTCTAATACAGTATTTTAATGTTCCAATAGTACAGTTTCTTAACTTTTCATGATTATATCCTTACTGGTTTAAATATATTACCTTTTGAGTTCAAAAAGACTTTTCGGTATCAAAAACTAGCGGTGAACCTTTGCACCCCTAAATTAATATCACTACTTAGGTCTCTGAGAGTGAAATGTTTGCATACATTTTCCATTCATCATGGCAACATTAATTCTGAAATAATATAGCAATGCTGTATGATTTCAGTAAAGTATGCCAGATTGTGCTGGTCTGCTGTACCCTCTAGAACCTAGTGCTTTGCATCCGACCCATGAAAAATCATATTGAACAATAACATGGTGGATGTATTTGTGACATTCCTTTAATGAGTATAATTTCGCTTTAGTGAACAAGCAAATAAACAGCACTTAGTCATTAATTATCTATGAATTCTCTCATCATATTCTAGCAAACATTTGCTGCAAATTTGCAGTTGATATGCAAATTAACAGTTTGTGCAAGTGGGTAGATATAAAGACTTCCTCAAAAGACAGTTATAATTTGCAATTCTGGAAACTGTGGGACTTTACCAACTAGATTTAGAAAACGTGTTCCAACAGCATTGGGCTACAGTAGACATAATGTGTGTCTATAGACAGACTGCCACTGCTGTGTTAATAGCTGTGTATGAGTTGGTGCAGTGCTTGACCAAGATTCTCTTGAAGTTCAACTGGTTCAAGGAAAAATTAAATGAATAAACAACACTTCACTTTTTATCTTAGCTATGTTTTTTTTTGTTTTTTTTCGTGTTGAAATGAGAAATGTTTAATTAAATATTCTGTTAGTTTAAAGGGGTCATATAATGTCAATTTTCCACAAGTTGATATGATTCTTTAGGTTCTTGATGAAAAGTCTGTAACATAGTTTGTTTAAAATTGCTCAATGGTTGCGTAAAAACACCTTTTTTACCCTGTCAAAAACAGCTCTTTTCAAATCATGCTGTTTTCTGCAGTTCCCCTTTAAATCTTCACGAGCTCTGCTGGCCCCCGCCCTCTCTTTCGAGCTGCTCTGCTCTTCACATTCATAGTGAAACTCGCTAATTAGCACATTATTAGGAAGGCGATTTGCAAATATTAATTAAAATACATTATACTCAC
>SCHK01008392.1:19373-32496 GCA_004124795.1 Poropuntius huangchuchieni
TAGACCTAATGGTGGACCATTCAATTATTGGATAATTCAATTGTGTGCATAATTTATTTGCTTAAGTTACAATATTCAATTGTAATTACACTTAAATAATATTTATTTATTTGACTTAATAACTTTTTAAGCATTTTCAAAATACTTTGGATTTACCTTACATTTTTCTTTTTTCTAGTGATTTAATGTCTTGCAGTGTTACTTTTTCTTGTGTTATCATTGGCAAAATCAAAAAACAGTTTGTCATTGAACATCTTTGTCCGTTAGATTACCACTATCGTGGCCCACCTGAGAGAAAACATATCAGCTGTTGTTTTTCATTCGTCGTCAGTAGTGTAATTACTTGTGTATCTTAAAGTAAATCCCAAATAAGACATTATCCTCCTCCTCCAGGCCTTAAAGAGGATCTGTTTGGGTTTGACTTCTCAGTCTGACCCTCAGTTATCTGCTACTGATCCAGCTGTCTCGTGTCAGTCAATAACCTACAGCCTGATTCTCCATTAGATGAGACCTCTGACATTCAGAAGCAAGCAGGAGGACACGAACAAAGACAACAAAAGGTGGGGGTTGATAAAAGTAGATCTTAACCATAAAAGCTTATGTGTATCACAGCGTTTAGCACACGTGCTCCTGACGTGCTAGTCATGCAGGATCGAGTCCAGATCACATTCCTTCTCTCTCCCCAGTCATTTCTGGTCACTGTCTTCTGTCTCTGCCGGATGAAAAGAAAAACAATTGGCCCTACGTAAGTTTTAGACATTATATGCAAGTCACGGGACTTGAAGCGATTGCTACTGAAAGAAGGAATGGAATTACATATGACTTTATCATCCATTCCAGCATGAGCGGATTTACCATTTACCCACCTCTCCACAGTCACTTGGCAGAGTAAATAGAACAGAGATGCAACACATTAGAACTGTGACACTTTGTGACCAAATCTCCCATAATGCCTAAATAGTAAAGCTCATCTCCTAATCTATTTGATAAAGAACTGCTGGTTCTTCATGGGTTCGGGATTTATCGCTTATCCTGTTGGATCAAAGTGCCATGAAACTCCTAAAAAGTAATACTGCTCTTATGTATGCATTTGTTAATCTCAGCAGTGAAAGAAACACTATATTTGAGCAATGAGAAGCAGAAGCTTTCTGGCTTTCTTCTGGATATCCATAGTGTGTATGTATAGGGCAATCCTTGTTTGGCAAAAGGTTCACATGCTGCTTTTACATGTTTTTACTTGTACATTTTTCTATGGCTTTTTTATTTTTTGAATATTCATGTTGTTATATTTAAAATCTGGCAGCACAATAAGACAAAATATTCAACGTACAATAAAAAATTTAATTCTTTATTTTATATTTTTAATTGTTGGTAAAGCTTTTTGGTAATTTAAAACAAATATATTTTTGGAAGAAATCTGGATGTATTTGATAAAGTACTTAAAAACTTTTTGTAACATTATAAATGTCGTCTTTTTAGTTAATTTAATGCTTCCTTGCTGAACAAAAATAATAATTCATTAAAACAAAAAAAAAAGTCTTACGGACCCGAAACTTTTAAATAATATTTGGGAGTGCATAAATTACAGCAGATTGTTTTTTTTGTTTGTTTTTCTTTGAGGGTTGCGACTAGACTTTTAATAAACGGTGTATGAATGCTACAAGTTAACCTGCATTTGATAGCCACCTACTCTGAGTGCCTTCATCCTCATCTTCCTATATTCCTAGTCTCCCGTGGAGTGTCTTGTCGTAGTTAAAACGTTTAGCACCTACTTCCCGTCGAGGGACCCCTACGGTTCCTAAAGCCCCTCTTGTATAGTCTGCCTTGAGACGTTTCTGTGACGCAGGGGGAGTCTCTTGCTTTCTGTCAGGGACCCCTCTACACATCCTTCTCGTCCATATGGCTGCACAAGGGAGCTTTGGATCTTCTCTCCCTCCCTCTCGGAAGATGCAAGGGCCCACACTGAGCCAACATGGCATTCTTTTCACATATCACAGGCCTTGCAAACCATTCCGAGAAATAATGATGAGAGCAAGTGAGAGAGAGGAAAGAAAAGATGGGAACAGTCACGGGTGGGGAAAGAAAAAAACGAGTAACTCACACCCGCTTGTCCCCGGTTTCCTCCACCACTAAAGTGAATGCGCCGAGCGGTGCTGTATAATTCAGTTTTAATGCGTTATATTGGATCCAGACAGGACAGATTGACTAAGCCTCACCCAGGGAATAAAGCTCGTCTCTCTATTTTCTTTCCGCCAGCCCCCTTCCCCCACCGCCACCATCTTTTTCCTCTCTCTGTGGGGATTTTCAAAAAATATACCTCCGTTCTACTGTATCTCTCTTGCTAGCTGAGCCGCAGCGCATCTTAATTAGCGGTTTTATGGCTTTCCCAAGTTTCAGTTCTTATTGCTGTGCGCTTATTTTATTTAAAAGCCATAATGGAAGCCAATTTCCCCAGTTTGGCTTTGAGTGAGAGAGAAAAAAGCCATTTATAAGAACATCATCAACAACATAATGTTATGAAGGTAGTCATTGAGGCCCCTGTGCTGCCAAAAGGGAAAATTGCATAGTCTTTTTCGTGGCGTACTAATCAACGCTGAGCATGTGGGACGCTGATGGTTTTGTTTGTCTCTGATGTTGCCAGGTTCACCTCCCTGTGCCGGATGGAGCAAATTACCGCCGCTGCCGTCGTATATTGCAATAGGTCAGACGTACAAAATGTGCATCTTTTATTTTTAATGCCTTATGAATATTTAACTGGGGGGGGTCAAGTCACTAGAAAAAAAAGCGAGTGTAGAAATCAATAAATTGGATTTTTAAATGGATTCCAGTGTAAAACACAGGGTCTCTAAAAGACAGAGACGAGGAAATAAATCGCGAGAGAGAAGGAACTGGAAAATTACCTGATGGTTAATCGCTTGCGATGCGTGCCAGGTAAAATTAACAGCAAATTTGTGACGCTTGCATGCGTGTTTGTGTACTCTTGTGCAAGTTTTTGATTTCTGTCACATTTCTTATGGACTCAAGCCAGTAGTTGAGGATATAACGTGTTTGTTGTGTGTGTGTATGGTGGTAAGGCGGTCTTTTGCGCACACACACTCGCTGTCATGCCCATAAATTAAATTTTGCAGATGGAAAACATGAAACACAAATAAATGTGGTGCTATGAGAAGATGTGTGCCAGTGTGCTTTTAGCTCGTGGCGGCTTTTCCTTTTTCCCTCTTCACAATCTAATACTTTAAAAGTGAGAATCGGGCAAACCTATCGGGGCTCGGCTTTGGCTGGGCAAACAGTGATTCCTCACGGTACCCTGTCCTGCACGGAGAGGCGTTAGCTAGCAACCGATAGTGCCATTCTGCATGCGGCTTTGAAAGGAACGGAGCCCAAGGCGAGCTAAACATACTCCATCATCCCTAAGCTCCAGGTTCCAGCTCTTCGCAGATACGGGAGAAAAAAAAAAAAAAAAAGCATTGGGAAGGGAGGGCGAAAGTGTGTTTAAAAAGTAGGAGAGGTTATAAGGGTCAGAAAAAGTGAAATAAACAAGGACGAAGGTTTGAAAATTGGAGCGGAGACACAAAGAGATGGCCTGCGGGTGAGGAGGTAACCTACCCTAACTGCAAGACCTTTGTTTACAGGAAAAATGCAGTCCGAGGATGACATGGCGCTCGGATTGAAGCCAGACGCAGAGTCGAGAGAGACCCGCATGGCTGGCAGCTGTTGATGAGTGCGGCTTATGGTCATTTCCAATTCATCTCTATACCG
This sequence comes from Poropuntius huangchuchieni, assembly GCA_004124795.1. NCBI lineage: Eukaryota > Metazoa > Chordata > Actinopteri > Cypriniformes > Cyprinidae > Poropuntius > Poropuntius huangchuchieni. The sequence continues at coordinate 23,133 of SCHK01008392.1, forward strand.
AAAGGTTCAGATGTTCGCTTCACCACAGGCAGGTAGAGCGACGGAGCGCTCTTATCTGACACCCTCCTCCCTCTCTCCTCACCTAGCCCTTTTTTTATTGGTGATCTAACCTGCAATGAGGAGATAAAGGCAGGCAGGCTTTTTCCATAAATGCACTTATCAGAGCCCAACAAGCTCTCCAACACTTGTCTGACTGACAGCCCAGCTCTTGGGGATTCTGCAGGCATTTGATTCCCCTGCTTTACGTGGACGCACATGCACAAACGCACACATGTACAAACACATCCTTGCTTTTGCCACTTATGTGCACGGACGCAGGGGTAGATGAGAACTCGTACACACGTTCAACTAATGAAGAAATGTGAGAACTATCGTCTCCACTCAAGCTTGTGTGACACCTTTCACAAATAGGATACGAATAGAAAACTTTTAATTGTAGTAGTAATAAATGGTTAGTAGAGAAAAAAAAGTGTGCCTAGCTTCAGAAAACTTTGGGTGGTGTAAACTAAATTTTAATGTTCATTTACCAAAATTTGCAGTTTTTGTAGGCTAATGTCTAAATTGCATTTGTTTATTTATTTAATACAACTTTTTTTAAAAATAAATGAATACTTTTACTAATTAACCAATTTATATATTTTATTATTTTATGTATTGCAATATTTAATATTAAAATTAAACAGAGATGTTAAAAATTTACTATTAATAATTACTAGTTTGAAATATTAATAGTTTTAAATAGTGCTGTTAAACTATTAATTGCGATTAATCGCATCCAAAATAAAAGTTTTGCAGTGTTTAGATATGTGTGTGTGTGTACTGTGTATATTTATTATATACACACATGCATAGTATATATTTTGAAAATATTTACATGTATATACATTTATATATTTATATTCTTATATTATATATAAATATATTTAATATATAAACATAACATATTTTTCTATATACATGCAAGTGTTTATATGTATGTATACATAATAAATGTACACAGTATACACATATTATGTAAATAACTTTTATTTTGGATGTGATTAATCGTTTGACAGCAGTAGTTTTAAAACACCAGAATGGATGGCAAGTTTGTTATATTAATCTTGGGGCTAGTTTGTAACCAAATGTTGGTGTTTTCGGTACTGATAAATGCATTTTCTGTAAAATGATGTACAGGGTAAATTGGCTGTTTTGTGAATGGATCAAAAAATGGATTGAGATTGCAGTTTAATGGAATGTTAAATATTTTGGAATGGAGAAAATCATTTCGTAAAGATTGTGAATATAAAATACTGGGCATAATTATTTTTATTTTATTTTTTCCTATATACACTTAAGTACAAAAATCATTGTTTGGTTGGAAACAGATGTTTTAGGGTAGGCTACTCTTTATTCTAATTTAATGTCATATAAGTTTGATAAACTTTTTTTAACAGGCCTCACAACAACATGGGATTTGTGCTTTTAAAAAGTCACGGAATGCCAATTTGTACCGTATACGTGGCGGGTGTCGCATGCCCACACACAAACAAGCACGTACAAACATTCATTACGGGCATACAGACAAATAAGAGCCCTTTACTTTCAGGAGCGGAATAAAATGGAGTGAGAAGTCAGGCAGCCAATAAGGAAATCAAACAGAGAAAATGAAAACCCGAAGAGCGACGCTTTCACCTGCCCAACTTATCAGCATGAATTTTTCATCAGTCTAGCGCTGCTATATTACCTCAGAGTCTTTAGCCATCTACTCAATAAGAGTCCTCATATTTCATCTATACGTCTCGGCGTCGAGAAGATGCTTTTATAAACACAGCCCTCTCAAGCGCAGACAAAGAGCCTCATTCAATTTGACCACTACATCAAGCGTATTGTGCATACTCGCAACCCGCGCTTAGCGGAAAGGTTAGATATGGAGCAAAAGTGCATCATATCGGGTTCGGTGTTTTGTGGTTGCACGCTGAACTTGTTATCGAGCTTCTAACCGATGTTGTCTAGGTCCAGGTTCTGACCCGACTGCTCAAGACTTATGAATTATGCTTATCTACAGTCTTGTTCTGGGTCAGTGTTGTCTTTTATAATATGCTGCAGTGCTGCTAGATGAATTCATTTCGAAGTTGAATAGGAGATCAATAGTAGAACTAATTCATAAAAGGTCTAGTTTTACAGGTCTAATATGCAGTGCTGTAAAACGTTGTGTTTTTCCACAACGGGGATTTTTGCTGAGGATACACGCCAGCCTGGGGCCACGCAGACCAAAACTCCATCAACAAGACATTTCTGTGGTCTTGAGAGTTTTCCAAACGTAAACCATGATATTGAGCTTCCCACCCTGATAACGAGTCCATTATAGTCTCGCTGTAATTTACATCCGTGCGAATGCTCGAGCGTGCTGAATTGAATTAGTCCGAGGAATTTAAATAACAAGAAACCGTCGCTATAAAACGAATTCCAAGAGCGCAATTTTCTGCTCTTTCGCACCGTTAGCATTCTGAATGCAGAAGGATGGAGGATGTGTTTTTGAACACGAGGTGAAGGTGACTGGAGGTTTTAGCGGACGCGCTGAGGTGTTGAGTTTAGCGGATCTCATGTTTATTTTAGCCTCACACAGCCTTGTGTGCGTTACATCCAGAATCCGAAAGCCAGTCGTTCTCTATTCCGTCCGCAAGCCACAGGCATCTCACCATTTCATTCATAAAATATAAACTGGAAGGCTAGCATTGTAGAAGCGTCCTCCAAGAAGTACACCTCTCAATCATCATTTAAGGTTCAAAAGGTGTCAAATACGGGTTTGCCGAGGGAAACGGTGGAGCGTGCGTCACAGGCTCCCTCTCCAATATCGTTAATAGCGTTATCCTAATGGGTTTTCGGAGCTCACAAATCTGTTACGTTCATTATTCTTCTAGTGCCCAGCCCTTATGTTACCAGACTCCCACCAGCTGCTGGGCCTTGACGGAGCTGGGCTGATGTTCAGACAGACGGAAGGGAAAAAAATTCACCCCTTCCAACCTACTGTTTATTTAGATGGAGAGAGAAATCATCGCAGATTGGTACACAGATATTCCCCAGACTGAGCAGGTGTTTATCACACGTGGCTTTGGAGTTTTTAATATATTTATTTCTACTTTGCGGAGGTGAGTTTGCATGCAGATGGTTCCAACCTTGGGAACGAACTAGATTTCACTGGTCTTGGCCACCTCCAATTAAGACCCCTAGAGACCGCGCGAGTGTGCTCGAAAAACTTAATGTAGGCCTTGTGTTTAAAAAATAAAGAAATAAATAAAGTAGAATAGACAAGTAGGCCTGTATCCCCAGGTGTGGTTTGGTCTCTTGATCTTGTGCATTCGGTGTTAGCTGGGATTTTTCAAACACCGCTGATGGTCTCTTTTCCACAGCTGCTATGGAGTTTAAGTAAAGTGAAAACAAGCGGCCCGCGGCTCTTGGGAATGAGTGTTAATCTGTTATTTTGCTACACCTGTTTTGGGTGGTAGATGAACATATGGGCCCTTCAGAAAAAAAAAAGGTTTGGTTGGAGAATTTTTATTCAGGATGTTTGTAGGATGCTTTTATTTATTTATTTTTTTGCACTTTGTGTGAGGGCGAGTGAGTCAAACAAACAGTTTTTCTTGTATCACAGACCATTTACTGGCAACAAGACAGTAACAGTAGGCGCAGCATTTTTAATCAAGACCATCGTGTTTTACAGGCTTTGTGTTGACAGGGATATGCATTACGAGACATGTCAGCTTTACAGAATCTGTTAATTCAGGAGTCGCTTGTCTGTGAGACTGTCATTAAACCGTTGGTTGCTCCAAAGCACTGTTGCTAGTTAAAAAGATGACTTCAGTATAAACAGAAGTACTGTTCTACCATTAAATATAATTTTTTCTGCCATTTTGTTGACTTGAGGCTTAATTTGCATTTTTTGGAAGTAAATATAGTGAATTGGTTCTTATGAAGCATTTTACAGTTTTTTTTTTAAGGAGCGAATGTCTTTTAGTGCACTGAATGACATTGATGAAACTACTGCTGAACTAAAAGCTAATTGAGACACATTGAGTGTTTTGCATATTGACATAGCTGTGAAGTGGGAGTTCGACTGGAAGTTCTGACATTGAGAAACCTACAGCAGATAGTTTGCTCTATTGTAATAGTCTTAGATAGCAGCATTTAATAACCTATGCTTCGGAGGCCTGTCCACTCAATAAGTGTAAGATAAATCAGTGAAGTAGTTTTCTAATATATAAGTTTCACATTCAGTCTGAGATGAATGACAGTCACTGAGCTGATCCGCAGCCATCCATCTCTCTGAATGAGCTGACGTGCCGTCATTTCACCTGCCCCTGTGAAAGTAGATGCTGGGGGTTACAGCATGACTATATATCACTAACTCTTCACAGACTGACATTGATTACCTCTTATGTAGTATAATGTTACAAATTTCTGCTATATCATGTGGTATAATGAAACATATTTTTCTCATTTCTGTGCCGTTTTATGTTGTTCAGCTGTGGTGCACCTGGTGTCTAGTTGAACCAAGACCGCTGAAGTTCTCTCTCAGTATTTACTGCCTACTTCCCTTGACATTTCTTTAACATGCATTTATTCAGTGTTGGGCAAACACAGGATAACTGATACACACACACACACAATCTTTTTTTAGTTATTTATACATTATTAAATTTTTATGCATTTATTTACATGAAATAATACCACAAATAGTCATTGGTAATTTGTTCTTCTACATGTTTACTAGAAAACAAAAAGCATCTGATGATTAAGTATAACAGAAATGATATTGCTGTTTGCTTAGACCTTAGGACAGTTTAGATTTCATCACTTGCAAACAAGATGCTATTTGCAGATTTGGTTTCAATTGATTAAGGCTAAATATCCACTTCATTCAGCTGTTTTAAAATATTCCGTTACTGTTTTATGAAGTGAGAAGCCAGTTTCTTCAAACTGAAGGTACATTTGCATGACAACTATGTACTAAAAAAAGAAAAGTACAAAACAAAGTTGTCATGGATCTTCGAAAAAGACCAAAAACACTGTATTATTGCTATCAATTACTCATGCATGCCTACAGACTGTTACCGTTTTCGCAAATTCACGTTTTTCTAGTTTGCATTGAGATGATAATGCTATCATTTTCAAAAACTTGCACTTCGCACTTAGTTTGTGTTTTCAGGCCCCCAATCAATGTGCTTAAAAAGTCTTCCATTTGTAGTTGTAAATCGTGTCGTGTAAGCTTCGTGCAAACCAAATCAGCTGCTCTTAGTTTACTTGACCAGTTTGTTTAGAGTGATTCTTACCTTACCCATTAGTACCTTGAGAAAGGCTTCTAGCCGAAACGTTGGTTATTAAACAACCTTTAGCTTGAGTGAGTGTGCAGTTGTTTCTTTTTGACTATATGACTTTTGCCTTCAACTTGCACCTCCATAGGTGTGTGTTTGCTTTTCTTTATTTGCTCTAGAGTGATTCTTGGACATATCAGGCATCACTACTGAACATCAGAAAATACAATGTTACTTACGCAGTAAAACAGATTTGATACTGAAATAGCTATGCTAGCTCAGAAAGTAGATAAACTATTAACTCTTAACTATTTTGGAGAGGTCCACTAAAGAAACCAAAGGAACGCTTCAGAATTTGATGTTTTGCACCATCAGACTTGTGACTGTGTTGCTCAGTGAGTCAAAATGTGTGTTAATGTTGTGCAGAGACAAGCAGCTGTGGCTCTTTATGCACTGATGAAGGAAAAGTGGAGGGGATTTGGGGGCATGCTGGGAAAAAAAAAGAAAAACATCCTAATGGACCTGAGCTGATGGTGGCCAGAGCAAGCCTGGATTACAAGCTAGAGTATATATGTACGTGTTTGTGTGAGTGAGACAGATAGCAAAACAGAGAGAAAGAGAGAGTATGGATGGTAGGTGGGTGGCAGTTAGTCTCGACCTTAATTTGGAGTAATTTCCCCGTCTTTCTGGGCATGATGCAGGGGATTTGTTTGGTGGCAAGGCCTGGTCCAATCTGTTCCTCTGATATAACTATATATATCTCAACAGCTTTTAATCCACATTACGCGGATTTATCATGAGATACACTGGGATTTGTGAAGATCAGCGTCTGTCACACAGAGAGAAACAGGAAAAAATAGCTCAGCATTTCCATCGCTTTTTTTGTTGGGGCTGTTTATATCATAGGAGAAATCCCGATTGTTATTCTTGTTCTTTTCATCATCCGTCTATCTTTGTTTTGAAGTCATCTTTACATAATGCAGCAAGTTTCTCAGTCACTAGACTACGATTCTCCATATAGATTTCAGATGTTTTTGATATTTCAATGATGTCCGTCATATTGTTGGTTGTGAAAACATTTGGATCTGTTTTCCCCCCCCTAATTAAAACCATTTAGACGATAATGGTTTATATAATATCATCTGGTAATATGATAATAAATCCCAAACCTCTGAATTGTGGTGGTCGTTAATCACTTGGTCTCACAATCAAGGATTGACCCCATAACTGCTGGTTGATACTGAGCTTTAACTCATTCCTGTGTGTCTGGCACTCATCACAAATTCCTTTGAAGTAATTGGACTTCCACTTTTTTTGCCCAATTTAATGGACTAATTTTTTGTTTATTTTCTTTAGATCTCTTTTCCTTCAAACATAAGCCTGATTATGCATTTTCCACTGATCTTACTGTATTCGCTTGCATTGAAATTGCCAGTCTCAAGTCTGTTCCTAATACTAGGTGACTTCCCCGTGCATCAGCGTCGTATCCATCCCATATGTGAACCCTAAAATCTGGTTATTGGCTTTCAACACTCGCGCACACACAAACGCTCATATCATTTTACACTACAGAGTGCAATTAGTGTGGAATTCGCTCTTAATCACAATGCTCGGCAACGTTTTCACCCTCAACCAAGCTTTGCTCATTAAATGTGTATTTACAATGACAAATGCGTAGCAATTTATAAATGTGTATATAGTGTGTTTTATATTAAAAAATATTATATTATATAAATTATAATAGTAGCTTGCCTTGTGGTGTAGCTAATTATTTTTGCTTCAGTGTAGTGTGTGCGCATTATTAAATTGCACACATTAGATGATTAGATGATTTACTTATTTATTTTTATAATTTAATAAATTTGTTGGTTTTTTAACTATAACAATCAGATTATATTTAATTATGGAAAATAAGCAGTATTTATTTCATACATTTAAACTTATTAAAATGAATAAAACTAGAAAGTCAAAAACAAAAGTGGTAAATAGCTGCATTTACCTAAATATTTTGCTAGAATAAATTATAAAAGTAAGTGATGGCAACTCATGTTTTTAAATTACTTTAATTCATCAAAATACGTTTAGCAGTTTCAGCTTTAAAATTATTTTTTGCAGTAAACAAACCAATTTACTAAAGTGTTTTTAAGGTTATTAAAATTTGTCACATATAAGAGAAAAGAAAAATGTGTTTGATTATTGTTTTGCTTGACTGTAGTTCTGCGAAAATACAAGTTTGTTACCATAAAAGCTATTCTGCTGTTCTGAAAAATGCTAGGCTACTGTCATGCTACTGAGAAATGCACTTCAGTTAGCATATGTTTTGTAAGAATTCACATCAACATTAGCTGAATCTGTCTGGAAAATGTTTGTTTTTCATAATTTTAGCTAAAAGAATACAATTTAATATCCCATTGTTGTTAGATTTTATTTATAATTTTTTTTTTCAGATTTATAAAAAAATGTTATTGAAACACAGTCTTCAGTTTTCGATTTTGTAGATTTGTGTTATTCGCCTCATTAAATAGCAACTTCGCTTGTATACCTATCCCCTACATACCCTTACATACCAATACCAATATGGCTGCCGAGTAAAGTGACATGCGTTTAGAGGTTCAATATTGTTGTTCTCAACTACGTTAGACTGTCAACGATTCCCCAACAAGAAACCATAGCAATATGCACAGTTAATAACCTTGTGTGATTATTCTGCCTCACTGGTTTATTCATCTATTCCAAATCTTGTTTAGCTGGGCGCCTAACATAATTTTTACGCTCTCGCTCGCTAAACGGCGTCACCTGAAATAAACTGTCAAAGTCTGGCCAGCAAAGTGTCATTGCATTTCCATGATATATTGTAATGCACCATAATCATCTGCCCTGCAGTGAACACCCATTATAGCTCCGTAACCCAGTGTAGTGTGCCACGCTACCCCACACTGCAGACAAAAAGAGCCCACCCTCTTCCTCCTCAGCCCTCCAAATCCACTTCACTCGGAGGACAAGCATATTTAAAACAGCAAAGTTGACGATTTTGTTGCCAAGCTCCAAGAAGTGCTTATCCCTCAGTCTCACTGGGTGGCGAGGAGGACAAGCTGTCTCTGCTATCTCCCCAGTGCCGGAGAAAAAGCGGGCGAGAGAAAGAGCAGCAAGAGGGAGGACAGAAGGAGATGATTTTTTTTTTTTGGTATAATTTCCAGTTGGGGAGGGTAGCGGGATTGTTCCAGATGAAGGAGACAGTGGATGGTGCTTTGGCCCACACTGACCCTTTCTTCTCTCCCTTGCTCCCTCGTTCTCTGCCTCTCTGCTCCAAAACGATAAGATTTAGTGGCATGTCCATGAGCCTAATCTTATTTATTCACTAAAGCTTTTTTGGATCCCAACATCAGTGGGAGAATTAAAGCGGGTGCTCCCTCCGGGAGGTCAGGAGTTTGGTGATGGAGAAACATTGTAAAAATGGGAAAATACCATTTCTCTCGACCACGACGGCTTAGTTGGCATGTCGCTTTGTTGTCATGGTGGGGTTCAGTGGTATAGAGAACATATAGTTTGAACATATGGTTATCATGCAAATGTTAGTCTTTATTTGGAAGGCTATTTGGAATACTTCATTCTGATTGATCTGTCATGGCATTCTGAGTTCAGATGTTTTGGATAATAATGCTAAACTATATAACTGACTGTGTTCCGGGCAACTGTGCATTGTCCTTCATAGCTGCGCTATAATTAATATAATTCAGTTTAGCAGTGTAAAAAGTTGGGTAGTATTCAGTCAGCTGGCCATTACAGCAGATTGCAGCTTTACAAAGAGGTCCTGATAACCCTTTCAGGGTTTATTTTTTATTATGACCATTTGACTCTACAGTGTCCCCAACAACATAAACGTTTATGTGGGTCATGACATGAGAAATCAAATTTGCCTTGGTCTTTTGGCATATAAGAGGTCTTTGTAGCATTCAAACATCCTGATGTTGATACTGTTTCCTATGCAATGATGTTAGCCAATAATAACAGTGGCAGATTACTGACAAGCCTTAAAGGGATAGTTCACCCAAAAATTAAAATTAGCCTGT
>SCHK01008395.1:0-12051 GCA_004124795.1 Poropuntius huangchuchieni
CTACAAACACATCCGATTGTCCATTGTCTGTTTTCATACTGCATGTGTGTGTGTGTAGTGCAGCTGGTGTCCATCTGAAGAGCCTTAGCACTTTGTTAACACTGTTCAAAGGTGTCTGATGTGTCCAGTATGATGTGTATGAGTAGTTCCTGTACTAACTATTGTCTGCTGTCATGTTCTTCCTGCTTCTGTATTGAATCATTAGCCATTTTTCGTGTAAAATACATGGGCGAGTTTGCTAAAATGTCCAGTAATGTCCTATGTCTAGTCTTCTTACCCAGCAGGGTAATGAATTAAGTGTCTAGTTGATGATCTAAATGTATGGTATACAGTAATTTTGATGTTGTGATAGAGAGTATGTTGTATACCTGAGGTAATCTATCTATCTATCTATATATATTTGAGTCATAAACATACAGAATGTATGCAATAAATCTCTTTGAATACTATTTTTGTCTGATCTCCTACATTTAATCACTTGAAATGGTAAAATGGTGCACCATTATCTCTGGACCCCAACCTGGTTCCATCCAGACATCTAACTGGTGACCCCTGGTAGGGCACAACTGTACTACGTTTGACTTTTAATGGTACACACCACATTAATTGTGTTCTCTTTGTATTTTGTGAAAATTTCAATTGTTTAAGTGAGGGAAATGCTGTACCTTCTACCAACTGAACAGAATTTACTCTAAGAGGTAATGACTGAAAGAATAAAAGCTTTACACCGTTTTAGTCAGAATAAATTGAGTGTATGAAGGCATGTAATGGGCAATATCATATTTCTATTTCATATTTAAGCTTTTCAGGCCATTTAGTAAGATAACAGTAAAACAAATGAGGCTAATCAGGCTGCATCGACAGTATATTTCTGCATATTTGTGCAGCCACAGAGTCAACGCTAAATAAAACATTTAATAATTAAAATGAATTGTAACCAATACCAATGTGCTTCTAAAATAAATAAACTGAATCCTACTAATGCTACAGTTTCTTAAAAAAAATACAAATACTGTAATACTACCATCAGTCTTATCACCACATGGAACTGTACTGAACAATAATGACTGTTTTCAAACAGGTTTCCTGAACACTCCCCTCATATGCCACTGGTCGAAAACAGATAGTCCCAAACCATACAGATGCCATTTATTTGAAGTTATTTTTAACATTAAAAATGCATGAGGAAGTGTTTAAAAAAACTGATCTAATAAAATATGATAACAGCTATTTTTGTGTTAACAGGACTTTAAAAATTCCATGGGAACCCAGGAGACACAAGAACTAAAAATAAACCCAATGACAACATTTTTACATTCTCTTGTGAAGTCAAATGTGTACGCTCAGCTTAGCAGCCTCTGGGTTGGAAACTGATTTGAATACGTAGTAGAAAAGGAGATAAATGATGTGTCTTGTGTGTTAAATGCAGAATGGTGCAGTGCAGTAAATCTGGCCGATGTGCACTTCATGATGCAATCATCACATACACATACAAATGCACATTACCAATGAATGCACACACACACATCTGTCAGTTCTACTCCATTTCTATTGGTTATGGTGTGACACACAGCTAATAATAGCACCCAACGGTCTGACCCAACAGCCCCTAGGGCTCCAGCGTTCGTCTTGAAGGGCACCGCGTGAGTCTCCTGCTCATCTTCATTGCTACGGCTCTTTTAAATAGAGCACAAGTGTTATATAACGGCCCAGTGCATTCATGAATGAGAGTGGAGGAGGGGTGCTACATTCATACTGTAAGACTGCACCTCTCTTCAGCTGTCGTTCTGCTGAAATGAATGCGGAGAAGCTAAACGCTGCTCGCAGATCTTATTCATGTGAAGGGATCTGTGGGAATTTGTGAACTGGACCCATAATCGTGATTCCTCAAGAGCGTTCGCGTAAATGTGATCACCCTTTCGAAATGAAATGAGCTCTGCGGAGGATCCTTGAAACAAAATGAGGAACGGGGCTGTCAGAGACATGTAGTACACTAGCGACTGTTGCTAGGCAAAAAGCAGAGTCCTCATCAGCAGGTTTAACACACAAGAAATACTCTGAGGAATTTGTTTCATGTAGGCTAAGACTCTATAGCGAGAGGAGTATTCCTGATTCTAAGTTCTAAGTTCAATTACGTTCCTTTTTAAAAAATAAAAAAAAATCTGTAGCTGAAGTAGTTTTTGATAGAGGGTGGGTAGGATATAGAGTATCAGGTTGAACCCTGCAAAAACATGTTGTATGAAAGGTCATCTAACACACTGATAATAGATTTGTGATTCTTTAAGGAAGCATGTTAGGTAAAAGAGGAATGAGTTTTGTGGTGTGGTATTCTTTAATGCAGTGTGACCTTTGTGAAAGGGCTTTTTACAATACAAACTGTTCCAAAGCAATATCAACATGTTCCATAATAACTGCAAATTCAAAAGAAATTAGAATTTAAATTAAAAAAAGTTTTTGATAATTTAATAATTCCTAAAATTGTGTGTATGTGTAGTAGTATATATATATATATATATATATATATATATATATATATATATATATACACACACTACAGTTTAAAAAAATTATATAAAATATATAATCCTTTTACACCCCTTAAAAATATATTGTTTTTGGCTTTTTTATGGTTTATTTATGGCTTATAAATGTTGACTCCAACATATTTTAAAGTGTTAAATAAGTAGAAATTATATAGATAAAGTGAACATTATTATAGAAGGTCCTGACATTTATTTTAAATTAACATTTATTTATTTATATTTTTTAATACTTCCAGGATCTCTATACACTGCCATTTTACTTTTTGACAGGCTCCTTAACCTTTGTCTTATATTCATTTTTTTTCTTTGGACCTTTCAATGGAATTTTCTTTTTTTCAATTTTCCAAAAAAAAAAAAAAAAAGAATTAAAAATTCAGATTAAGATGAATTCTTTTTTTGTGGACAAATCAAATATTTCAACACAAGATATACAAATGAAAAAAAAAAAAAAAACCCCACCAATTATAATCTATGTATACATAATACAGTCCCATAATAACAATTGATATCAACATAAATTACTGAAATAAAATGAACAAGCTACATTTTGTTTTATCCTATATGTGTGAGGTTTGTGTTCTGTAGTGATAGCAGCAGCGTGTAGACCTGTTTTCCCTCCTCCTCTCCTCACTCTTTTACTAACTCCTGGTTGCCATGGAGAACTGTGTTGATCTCTCGTACTGAGAGCAATTGCTCTGTCTGCTCAGGACTGGATGGTATTCACAGAGCTACAGTCTTTACATTGTACTCTACATCTCAGTGAGGTTTCGACCAAACAGATAACAGCAAAACCATAAAAAAACAAAGTCCATTTTCTACGAAAGGGCATCTTAATTTAACCTACTCCAGAAAACAATCTCTCAAGTCTGTTATCTGCATTATGATTTAAGGATCTCAGCTGGAGAAACATGTCAAGAGAAGCCGAACAAAAATAGGCCCTGATTTGATTTATTGCACAATTTGAATATAAATATAGGCAAAATAAGTAGCTGATGTTACTAGCAAAGCCAAGGTCACAGATTACAAAATGCAATTGCAGTTCTTCTTTGTAGTTCATCTGTACCTTTGTTGGTCGAACCAAATGACATCAAATTTATTTAACTAGTAATGTTATAAAAAATGTTTATTTAGATTTTAACACATGTCGCATGTAAATATATAGATTTTTTACAGTGTTCTCTCAATGTGTAAATCTATTCTGTATAAAAATGTTGCTAGAGTATTTTTAAATTGAAATTAACATTTTTACTCTAAATAATATACCAAAAGTGTAACCATTTGTTTCAAGGTTGCATGCAAATTAGCACATTATAATATTTGGTTTTATTAGCATATACACGTTAATCTGTTTTAGAGCAAAATCTGAACAAAAAGAAGCACTGATGATAGAAAAAAAAGCATTTAAATAGGAATTTCTCCTTCAGCTGTAGTGTCTCCCATCAGATGTGTGGAAAAGGACATTTGGCAACATGCTGGAGTCTGTCTGCATTGCGCATTACACATCCACTCACTCACTCACCCACTCTCTCTCTCTTTCTCTCACCCTCCCTCTCTCTCTCTGTTTGTGTCTCTGCTGTTCTGCTGCACGGGTTTGAGGAGCACTGCAAGTTTGCTGTGGTCTGACGGCAGTAGGATGGTTATCGTGGATGTATTATATTCTTGCTGTATAAATGTGAGGCTGTAATGTGAGATCTATCTTAATAACACACAGGAGGTTTTGCACAGATCTTCCCTGCACTGCTCCTCAGTCTGACTGCCCACGTAAGTACAAAGACAGTCATTTTGTAACATCCCCATTGCCATCATTTGGTTTCACTCTCATTATTTGCGTTATAAATGCATGTTCATATTAGCAAATAGTGTCTTGATATCTGCTGAGACCTAGAAAAAATAGATCCATAAATAAATGAATAAAAATTAAAATAAATCATTATTCATTATAATGATTATAATGGGTGCCTAGGGATTTTTTTATATGAGGATTTTTGTATTTATTAGAGGGTTTTTTTTTACATTTATAATGATATTACTATATATTATATTTATGTAAATACATAATGATAATAATAATAATTTTACCGCACAATTAAGACACAGCAGAACCTCAGCCAGTGGCATTTATGTTTTAACAGATATTCTAAGAGCATATATTCACTAGCTGGCTTACAAGAGGATCTGTTCTGACTGCTTTCAGGACACTGCTTTCAAAGCTTGTAAATATAATTGAAAAGCAAGCCCTATTCAAATTCATTATACCTTTACCCTTATTCTTATTTGATCCATAGCACTCTATTTGAGATCATTGTGCAATCTTAACGAGAACGTTACATGCAATCGTACTGGAATATCTTGCTAGTGGACTAGAAATTCACAGAGCAAAGGCATTGTAGACATTCAAATAGCAATGGAGTTTAAAATCTGATTTCATCTTCCTGGCAATCGTGATAGTCCTGTTGGGAACTTTGTGTTCTTAAAGACCTAATTTTAGTTTTTGAATATCAAAAGCAATATGATTCAAAATATATATTAGGATGTTTGGTTCTAGTAGAAATTGCATGTCTTACTGCATCCGTGTTGATGTGTGTGTGTGTGTGTGTGTGTGTGTGTGTGTAGGTAGGACATATTTCTTTTCCCTCATGGTATCTGAGGTATCTCATTACTCCCCTTATTTTCTGGATGACTAGGTGAGGACACAAAGTAGGTGCAGTGCTCCACTGGACATGGAGATGGTCGTCGTTTGGTGGAACATGAGGCTGGATGTCTTGTTGGGTCGTTGACTATTGAAACTGCAGGGCGTTGGATGCGTACTCAACCCACCTGAACATCCACTGCCATCCAGTACTGCGAGTTTGATCTCCAGGATGACTGTGGTGGTTGCTGGAGATAATATGGATGAGACATCCTCCACTCTGCAGGGGCATCCACAGGACTCGCAGTATTCCCCCGAGTGCTGTGAGCGAGTTGTTATCAACATCTCAGGGCTGCGCTTTGAGACACAACTCAAGACGCTCGCCCAGTTCCCCGAAACACTACTGGGCAACCCCAAGAAAAGGATGCGCTACTTTGACCCTTTAAGGAACGAGTACTTCTTTGACAGAAACCGTCCGAGCTTTGACGCGATCCTCTACTACTACCAGTCAGGGGGAAGGTTAAGAAGACCCGTCAATGTACCTTTGGATATGTTCTCAGAGGAAATTAAGTTCTATGAGCTTGGAGAAGAAGCTATGGAAAAATTTCGAGAGGATGAGGGCTTTATTCGTGAGGAAGAGCGTCCCCTGCCAGAGAACGAGTTTCAGAGACAGATTTGGCTGCTATTTGAGCATCCCGAGAGCTCAGGCCCTGCCAGAGGGATCGCGATAGTGTCTGTCATGGTTATTTTGATTTCTATCGTGATATTTTGCTTGGAGACTTTACCAGAGTTGAAGGAGGATCCACACGGACGGCTCCAGGTGATAGGCAACAGCACGTTCTACATCAAACCAAATATTCTTACCGATCCGTTTTTTGTCGTGGAGACACTCTGCATCATCTGGTTTTCTTTCGAGTTGATTGTCCGTTTCTTTGCTTGCCCAAGTAAACCTGCCTTCTTCAAAAACATGATGAACACGATCGATGTGGTGTCCATCATTCCATATTTTATAACGCTCGGGACAGAGATGGCGGAGGACCCCGAGGGTGGAAAGGAGGCAAAGGGTGGAGGAGAGCAGGCCACATCTCTGGCCATTCTCAGGGTTATCCGCTTGGTCAGGGTGTTTCGGATATTTAAGCTGTCCAGACACTCCAAGGGGCTTCAGATCTTGGGCCAGACTTTGAAAGCCAGCATGCGCGAGCTGGGCCTTCTCATCTTTTTTCTTTTCATTGGCGTCATCTTGTTTTCCAGTGCAGTGTTTTTCGCTGAGGCTGAGGAAAAGGATTCCTTCTTCACAAGTATCCCAGACGCCTTCTGGTGGGCGGTGGTTTCGATGACAACCGTGGGGTATGGAGACATGTACCCCGTTACAATTGGGGGCAAGATAGTAGGCTCTCTATGTGCCATTGCCGGAGTGCTAACGATCGCGCTTCCAGTGCCTGTGATTGTGTCCAACTTTAACTATTTCTATCACAGAGAAACCGAAGGTGACGAACAGGCACAGCTCCTCACGGTGAGCAATCCGAACATCGCGTCCGATTCTAACTCCAGCCGTCGCAGCTCGTCTGTCGTCAGCAAGTCAGAATACATGGAGATTGACGACGACCTCAATAACAGCATTGATAATTTTCGCGAGGCGAACCTGCGAACTGGGAACTGCACAGTTGTGAATCAGAATTGTGTAAATAAGGGGAAGCGTCTCACAGATGTATAGATTTCCAATGTCGTTCTAGGCCATTATAGGACGCCCCCGGCTGTATATAGTGTACTCTATTCATATATCAGAGAGCTTTAACAAGGCCTCTGATAAAGTGTTATTTCATTGCGTATGTTTTATCTCAAGTCCACGAGAGTTGCTTTGATTCTGTCTGAAGAACGGTAGTCTAAAATCTGCCTACGGATACCAAATATTAAATGAGTAAAAGACAGAATAACTATTATATGTACTTGGGTTAGAGTACTTGCATATGTAAATGACTTTACATTTTGCAATGCACCTTAATCCAACAAAAACAAGATCAGTTATTCAGTGACTTTGCAAAATAAGATCAGCATGAAGAACTAATACTTTCTTGTACCATACGTTGACCATTTATTTATTTGCTCATTGTAGGTTATTGTAAACCATATACAAACTGAATGTTGATTAATTATGCAGATCATGGCATGTTTTCTGAAACGTTGAGGTCTGTTTGATATGGTACTATGTATCCTGCTTTAATTAATACGAACTTTATCACGTATAGCCAAGCCGACAGTATAACTCTACTGAATAACAACCACTGCCCACTGAAAGCACAACTTTCTTTAACGTCTTTAAAAACAAAGTATTTATAAGTCAGTTCCAGGCAGTATTACGTTTTAAAAGTATGACTTTATTTGTTAAAGCTTTTTAAATGTACATATTGAGTTCTATGCTTAATTAATCATAAGATCTCTTTATCTATATTAAATTAAATCGTAATTATATATTATACTTAACACATTATAATTACATATTTAATGATTATTATTTAAATGAATAATTTAATAGTGCCTTCAGTCAACATGCAATAGTTACTGTAAAACATTTGCATATCTAATCACACATGATGTGTTGAGGGATATTCCAGGACCACTGGGGTTGAATTTCAGGAAACGGTCCCTCAGCATCCTTGTACATACAATAGAAGTTCATCTCGCTGGATCAGGCATTGCTTTACAAAGAAATGTGAGACATGCAGTGTTTATTTTTTATTTTTTCATTTATTTTCTTTATGTATTCTTTTGTAATGGCTGTGTTTTGATCATTGGTTTCTTTGGATCTACCTCAGTGTGGTCATGCATAGTATGCTTTTGAATGCAAACTTCATATCCTGTCAAATTATTTAGTCAAATTATGTGGGGAGTGTGGGAGGGGGTTTGGTGCGGGAACGAGTATGCAATGTAGGTGAAACATTTTATTTTGAAAATAAGAGTCCATAAAATTATAATTACAAAGTCCAGAAAGTGATGCTAAGCACAAGCGCTAATAGTGCTATATAATACGCATAGGTCTGCATCAGGGACTGTAACTGGTAAAAACTGCCATTACTTTTAATATCCGTAACAATGTGAGTTGAGATCTAAAAAGAACACCTTTAATTTGAGTGTAAATGTTGTCTATCAAAACCTAATGCACTTTAAATGAGAATTTATGTATTTATAGGTTTTGCAACGAGAAAGACTAAAAGAGCGAAAGGCAAAATAAAGAATATTAAAACATTGTCTTGATTTGTCCGTGTTAAGGATGTGTGTATATTTGCAGGACAGCATCTTAACCAGCATAGGTGTTTTGCAACCCTTTAATTCGTTCTTTAGGGCATTTATGATATTCGCTTAAATAATAAACATCACAACTGTGGTGCTTTGCCAGCAAAATAAATAGCTGAGATTCAAGAAAATCTTTAAGAAAATATATTTTTACAATGTGTTTATACAGTTCTGTATAAAAGAAATACATGCCAGAGTGATGTTTATTTATTATGACTATAGATGTCTACAGTTTGAGAAACACTTTTATAATACCATACAAAACAGTGGACCAAAAATAGTTGTAAAGGCAATTTATGTATGTTATAAAGATGGAAACACAAATTTGAATGCTAAAAAAACTGTCAATATATAATGTCACAGCAAATTCTATATATCTGTAAAATAACCAGGGTTCTGAATCATTATCACGTGTGGGGATTATCATGTGTATTTACATCTGGGCTTTTAATGTGGTTAGCATCATTTTTTTTTTTAATTTGAAGATGAAAGAGTTTGATATAAACGAGTGAACTGAAATGTATTTCTGTACATTTCTGTATTTTTTTTTTATGGGCCTGGTTTTCATGTTGGGCTTATCATGTAAGTGTTATGCCATAAATTAAACTAAAGCACTTTGATATTATGCATGCAGGCAGCTCTGGGCTTACGTTGCTCTGACATGAATCATGCAAATGCTGGGAAAAGCTTTTCTTTCTTTTTTTTTTAATTAAACAATCAAATCATTTAATTGTTATCAAAATGATTTAATACCCTTATTTCAGTTGTTTTTTGGTGGTTGACATAATTTTAATATGTGTTGACTATTCATGGGCTGAAAAGGTGTGTTCTATGACATGACTATGACCATTTTAAGTCATTTTTGTTTCTTACAGTTTTTAAAGAATGTTTTTCTAAGTTCATTTCAACTCAGTCTTTAGGATAAACGAGAAGCTTCAAGGATTCACATTGATAAATAAATCTAATTAAAATCCTCATCTTGCCTCACCAAGGACTTGTTATTTCTGTTCCATTTCAGTTCAACAGCTCACCCTATGAAAGCACATGAAACTGGAAATGGGGTCGCAACAATTCAAAGGTCTTGTTCTTTGGAAAACAAACAAATAAAAAATTAAAATAGCTATTAGGTTTTAGTCACATCACAGCCATGGTTTTTAATATTTAATATTAAAAGCTATTATGAAAAGTTTAATATAATTGAATATCAATGCAATATTAATCATGAATGAGCGAGTTTAGCATTTAATATTTGCCACAAACCCTAAGAAAAACAAGACTGGAAAATAAACTTTACATGAATTTCCCATGTTGTCTCAGGGATTTTTGGAGTTGCATCCAAAATGGCATTTTCAGATCTACTGCCTTCTTAGTGTATTTGATAACATGACAGTTTCTATCTTATTTTCCCCACAGTTTATGTCTTACTTAAGAATGTCTTGTGTTCTACTGTTAAAAAAAAGAAAAGGTTAATGTTATTTTCTATCTTGATTGAAACATAACCGTTGTTTAAAGTTTTTTAACAATGGCATAAAAACATCTGATCATATATTTATGGAATTGCCCATTTGAAAGCATATCTTTTCAAAAAACGCTGTGCTACAATGCTTTAAAGAAATGTATCTATGATGAACAGTGAGTTGTACAAGTGATGTTTGATACAGCACAAAAATGTGAAAATATCCTACTTTTGACATGAAGACAGACAATACTCATACAAAGTCATGTGTACACACACACAAACAAACATATACAATTTAACTTTAAAAATATTCAATTCATTTTATAATGATTACATACTTTTCAACAAATATTGATTAAATGATTATATGCTTATCCAAATAAAATGTCTTTAGCGTACTGCAAATAGACATTTGGCATTTTCATACCTTAATATAGTTATTCATTACACTAAAGCATCATAAGCACGACTAGTAACTATCGACTTCTTATTCTGATCTTTAATAGCCATTGCAAGCGATCTGGTGTGCATTTTCCATTGAGGTGTTTATGTATGCACATGGCTTGAGAAGCAGGACGGTTTGGCAGAGCCTTGAGCTCGGTGCATGTGAGGTTGGCGTGGGAGGAGAGAAGCAGGAAAAATATACAGACCTGAAGAGACGGGGTGAGAGAGAGAGAGAATAAAAATGAGAGTGAAAAAAAGAAAGAGAGGTAGGCAGAAAAGAGTAGAGGGAGTGAAGAGCTATAGTGATTCAGCCACAGCACAACGAAACTGGGGCCTGCACGCCTACAGGGGAGTACGAGCGTGTACGTTTGCGCACATATGGCCAGAGACGCACAACCTAACGCAAACGCACTGACTAAAAGCTGCTGTGCTCTTTACCACAGGCATTCTGGGAGTTATTGTAGACTAGACTAAAAATAAGATGTCTTTTATGTCGACATATGCTCGCACATGGGGAAGCACAGCAGGAGGAGCACAAATACATGGACGGCTTTACTTGTGAAATCACAGTGCTATAGAAAATGACCTTTGTGACAGGATGCATCCATATAGCATCGTTTTACACTTAAATTTGAAATCTTTCCACAGACCTTCTTCCCACACGTTCCCAGGCGCCCGTTCCCTGGGTCATCCTCTCTTTCGCTTCACTACCCTTCCCTCTGGCAGCCCACTCGTAATGCCTGTTGCGTAATGCCACCAGTCTGTTCAATTATTGAGAGGTCTTCCATTTCTCCATTGTTCGGGTGGAAATCAGTGAGCAGATCTTTGTGAAACCAAACCCTTGTGAATGGGCTTTGTCCTCCAAGGTCCCCCTCACCTAATCTAACCTGACAACAACTAGTGGATTGATCGATTGATTGATCGAACCAATGGGCTGGCTTTGATTCAAGCAGTGGAACTCTACTCGTCTCAGCCTACAGTATCCAAATACTGTTATCAGAGCTCATCTGGGCCAGACAACGAACATGTTAGGTCACAACCTTGTAAGATAAAACTTTTAATTACGTTACATTAAACATTGAAACTTGTGTTTTTACACATGGTTCCAGTTACAGCTTTAAACGCAGTTAAAGTCCATGAAGAACCACAAAGTCCACCAAAAAGACCTCTACACTTGAACACACATAGCTTTCAATAGCTCATCAGGTTTCATTTTCCATGGCCTATGTTCTTATTATCACACTGGATCCACTGAGAGACGACATTATGTGCTAAGATGTGTTTTTTTATGTCTCAATGTGACTGATGAGAAAGTAAAATAGTATAAAAGTTCAAGACTTTTTTCATTCATAGTCATTGCTACTGTAGCTAAGTCATGTGAAGATGTGTGAAGCTGGTGTCCGGTTTCCACTTGGATTCATCAGGTAATAAAATATTCATATTCATTCAGAGAGCAATTGAACTTTCCTGCAAGGCTCAAAGCGTTTAGTATTCTGACCTTTTGACCTCTCAGACCACTCAAATGTCCATTAAATTTGTATTTAGGAGAAGATGAGATATGGACCTTAGGATCATTTGGAGTCTACAAGCATTTCTCTTTTTAAATGTTGTATTTCTTTCTTGGATGGTGGCAGAGAGATGATAATGCTTGTTACATAGGTGTGACAGATTTGTTTTCTTCCCAG
>SCHK01008438.1:0-10816 GCA_004124795.1 Poropuntius huangchuchieni
AAAGATGCAGTTCTCTAATTTCTAAGTGAGCAAATGCAAATGGAAATCTGTTCATATTGCTTCAAAAGACATGGAACATTGGGAAACTTTTGGTAATTTATTTATGAAAGTCAGGTGTAGAATGACATGAGGACATAAAATGTCACAATTTGGAACTACCCCTTTACCCCTCTTCAAGAATCGGCTAAAGACACATCTCTTCCATCTTTATTTGACCCTCTAACTCTAGCACTCTCTATTCTAATTCTATTCTTAAAAAACTTGGCCCTTTTAGACTCTATTCATTTACTAACTGCTTGTTACACTAGCTAACTAACACTAGCTTTTCTAATCTTTTTGTATTCTATCTGTTTTCTTTTTATTTATTATAAAACTAACAAAAGCAAAAATGGCCTCTAACACTGGCTTGCTCTATTCTTTTTCTATTCAATCTGTTTTCTTTTTATTTATTATATAATTAAAATAAACATTCCTTACATGTACTGTGTTAAGCTAACTTGTTATAGCACTTGCGTATCATTGCTCTTTTGTTGTTTTTGATTGCTTCCATTGTCCTCATTCGTGAGTAAGATTACTCTTAGTAAAATCATCCTTAAAGATGCATTTATTTGATAAAAAAAATACAGTACAAACAGTGAAATAATACTGTGAAATACTATTACCATTAAGCTGTTTTCTGTAGTAATATTTTAAAATACAATTCATTCCTACAAAGCTGAATTTTCAGCTACCATTATTACATCTCTTAGTGTTACGTGATCCTAGAATGTTTATAAAAATGTAAATGTCTTTACTGTCACATTGTTCAGTTAAATTAACCCTTGCTATCAATCTACCTAATGAACTTTTGCGAACTTCCAGTAATAACTTTTATCATTTTGTCAACTTTCATCATTTACTCACTTTGGCTCTCACTTTAATGTCACAGCTGAATACATCAAGCTAGAAATATGA
This sequence comes from Poropuntius huangchuchieni, assembly GCA_004124795.1. NCBI lineage: Eukaryota > Metazoa > Chordata > Actinopteri > Cypriniformes > Cyprinidae > Poropuntius > Poropuntius huangchuchieni. Next base: position 955 of record SCHK01008438.1, read on the forward strand.
CACCTCGAAACTGTAATGATCATTTGACAAGGCAATGAGAAAAGGCATTGAATAAAACAGCTCTTCTTTTACAGGTTAACCTGACAGGATGTTTTGGCAGTGTATATGCTGCTCTTCCAGAATGTTTTTTCTCCTACTGTTCATCACATCACTGGTGTTTATAGGATAAGTGGATCATAGTATTGAAGTGTTATAAAGAGTGGGCATGCCAAAGAAAATACGGTTGGACTTTTCCTTTGGTGAGTGTAGAGCTGAACTGGGATGATTGTTTTGGGGCAAGTGGCCTGTGTGAGCGAACTGAAGCATGCAGTAGTGTTGTAATACTGTGTAATGCCACTCTGGACCTGGGTCATTAGCTGGGCAGATCCATGCCAGGCTGGTAATCCTTATCTGATCAGTTTATGAGCGTAATCCGTCTCTACAGCAGCGCCAGGCATGGCTAAGACCCACAGCTTGTCTGTCTATTTTACACATTCATAAAAACATGACCTTTTGAAACCAAAAAGTCTTCCACATGACCATTTTGATCACATGATTTACAAATACAAGCACAACACGGTCACACTGGTTCAGCCGACCTGAATGAGACCTCACACACACTTGCTTACAAAGAGCAGATTTTTGAGTATGAACTAGCGAGAGGTGAGAAAAATGCACGAGTATTTTTCACCCCTCCTGCTGAGAAGGCGCTGGTTATCTCTTCAAACACACGCTTTGGCCGCATGCGAGTGGAAAACTTGCGCAGGAAGTCCATTCATTAGCAACAGCCCCCCGTGGCCCGGAAAATATTCACAGCGACTTAAAGCATTCAGGAGAATGATCTGTCTTCTTGGGAAAGTTGCTGTCACAGAGATTCAGAATGATAAGTGTTGGGTATACGAGGAATATAACTGCGCCTCCTATTTCACTGTACTTTGGGCGCTGTTTCTGTGCTCTCGCTGTGCTGTACCCTTACATCCATTGTTAGCGTAATGAAGANGCGAGGAATATAACTGCGCCTCCTTTTTCACTGTACTTTGCTGCGCTGTTTCTGTGCTTTTGCTGTGCTGTACCCTTACATCCATTGTTAGCGTAATGAAGATTAATACCGCAGATTACCTGTAGTTCTGCTGAAGTACACTTGGGTCTGAGTCACTACAGTAATGGCAGCCCACCTTATACTAGCTTGTGTTCTTCTATCGTGGCAATGTTTGTTCATGTGTACATGCATGCACTGCAATGTCATGCTGATTCATATTTGCTTCCACTCACTATAGGGACACATTGTAATCTGCAGTGGCACTATAATGGCTCCGTGGGTGTCCAGAACAAGACCTTAACAAGCTGTCATCTATCACTGAGAGGTGCGATAACAGAAAGTGCATTGTGCTTTGCTTTTGTGTTGTTAAAAAATTGTAGAAACTTCTCCCTAATTATCTGGTTTGACACTTTTTGCTTTGTGATTGAGGATGGAAATAAGAAAGTTATAAGATGAAAATGTGCAGTGGCTATTAAAAGTATTTGGACATTTAAGCCTAGTTTAAAGTTTATGAATTGTATTAAATAACAACAAGATGTCGAACTAAGTGGCATCTGCAAACAAAAGACTTTTTTGCAGAAGTAATTTCACATTTCTTACTATAAAAATGACTTTTAATAAGCTGGTTTCATGGCCATGTCTGATTTTTCAGTCAGTTTAGCTCAAGATTAGTTCATAGTTTTAGTTCATAATCCAGTAAATTTGACAACTAAACTTTGACACTCAAAAGAAAAGGCCCATTGTACTGTGTTAATATTCACTGGTGTTTTACCTGTGTTTTTTTTAAATGCAGTGCATTGTGTGTTTTAAGCTTGAAGGAAATGCCTGTAAACTAAACAGACAGGACATCATCCATTTCTCTACAGATTATTTTCTAGTAGTGTACATTTTGTCCTCATTTTTGTCTGTGTCTATTATATTATCATTTAAAACAAACAACAAACAACATGTTTTTCTTAAAGTGTGCTTGTGCTATTTATTTTAATAAATGCCTCTTGGGTGTTTTTTTTTAATCTAATGACATCCATATGTTTTAAGTATGCCTTTAAGGTGTTGAAACATTGTAAGTTCATTAAGAACAAAATAGATCTGCTTACATTAGAAATAAATGCAAATGTACTGAAAGCAACTCTCTGAAATATAAGAGAATAAAAACCGAATGGACCCAGCTACAAGAATAGCTTTAAGATTCTTGATAAACAGAGCTCTCTATAAATGATTTTTTCAGCATTGCTCAAAGCAGACTGGTTTAAACCTCCATTACTGATATTAGCTTTATTTTAAGAATTTTATATTAATCTAATGGATGTACAATACTGTTCAGGAGTTTTTTTTAAAGAAAGTATTACTTTTATGTAGCAAAGATGCATTAAATTAATAAAATGTGACATTAATAATGCTACAAAAAACAAATAAAATGCTGTTCTTTTGAACTTTCTATTCATCAAAGAATCCTTAAAAAAGCAATGATAATAAGAACTGTTTCTTGAGCACCAAAATCAGCAAATTAAAATGATTTCTGAAGCATCATGTGGAGTAATTTACATTTTTACATATTTTAAAATAGAAAACTGTTGTTTTACATTGTAAGAATTCACAATTCAGCATAAGATACATTTTTCAAAGATGTTTAAAAAAATACTATAAAGATGCTTATGCTTTCCAAATACTGGCACCATTTGAAAAGAACCATTTCATGTAGATAATGGTCTATGCTAGGAAAGTTATAATGCATCTGATTGAGCCAAGCTGTACAAGATATGCAAGTCTTTTTGTAAGTGTGATCCTCTGGATTGGTCTATAGTGTACTTCATACGTGGGTGGGTGCGAGAGTAGATGTTAAATATCTGAAGCATTGCTAATATTGCTGAGGACAGTCCAGTGAGGGTGTTTCCCCTCTCTCATCAGTTTGGAGCACTCCAGGGACAGATTACACTAACACTCTTGCCCACCTGCATGCTGTAAATCTATTCCTCCCCAGCAAATCATCTTCTGCACTGACCACTGAGATTTACATCCTGGCCTGCCTACACACAGTCTATGAGATGGCAGTGCAAGACGGGCTCTGAGAGGCGGCACCTGGTTGATGGATACAAGCGTGTAGGTTGAGGGATAAGTGTTATTTACTGTTGCAGCTAATTGCTTTTGTCATAGTCTGAGCACGAGATCTGTGTGAGCCTGAACTGAGAACAGAAGGAATAGAGACGTTTCACATTTAAGCAGCACAATCCTCTTCTAATTAAGACTTATCATAGACCCACACCTAATTTCGCAAATGAGCTGACTGTAATCAACAATTTTAAGTGTATGTTCTACTATTTAAGTGTGTTGTTTATCCAGCGTGTTCAAAAACTGTAGGATTTATTTTGTGACACACATAGAAAGGCGAATGTTTGATACTTCAGGGTTCAATTCTGCTGGCAGTTTATTAGCTGAACCGAATCAAATGGTATTGCTATTCCAAAGAATTTGACCTTGGTGTACAATATCTGTGTAACTGAGAGCTAAAATGAATCACAAATTACAACTGACTGACTACCTTGTGGAATTGTGTGGTACCAGTGACACACAGACGCAATACAAAAGAAGCTATTAGGGTATATTTTACATGGAAATGTTCAACAGGCCCCACTTGGATGGTTTTGATGAAGCACCTTTTGATCCAAGAGATTCCTACACATCAAGGTTGTACGCCTTGAGTCTTTTAGGTCTTTTAGCCTTAAAGGTAAACTGACAGACAAAATTAAAAAGCAGATGTTAAGGAGACTCTCACAGATGTGGTCAAAGTCACTCGTCTTGCCTTAGACAACATATGGCTATGAGAACTCATGCTGTCATGATGATCAAGATCAACATCCTGTCAATATGCCTTGTAATTTAACTCATTTGACTGTATATAATGCTACACAGATTTTCCTGTGCTTTAGAAGCAGCAGAGGATGTGTACAGATAGCATATGGCCGTGTGCATCAGAGACCCAGGCCATCTTCTGTGCCTCCTCTGAGCCCTGGTGAGGATGAGGATTTGTTATGCTCTGTGACCTCACAAGGTGACATTGCTAGGCCAAAGTCAGCAGTCAGTGCAGCCACTGAAGCATGACAGGAAATCAACAGTCTGTGTATGTTGACCTGACTTACAGAGAGCATTTTCAAACATGGTGCATGCGAGTAGCGATTTCTTTTCCAGGTGTTACCTAGTGGAAGTCCCAGTAGTGCACACATGCATTTATCTGCTTTTACATCCATAACTTTCCCCTGTGGGAAAATACATCTTAAAGGCATAGTTAACCCTAAAATGTAATTTGTGTCATCATTTTTTTTTTATCCAGTCTTAGAAATAATGGTTCCAAAAGAGGGTTTTTTTTTTGTTTTTTTTACAGCGGTGCCCTAGCCTCTTTTTTTCTGGTTCCACTTTTAGAACCTGTACCTTTTAGAACCTTTTTCCACTTTAAAGAACCTTGAAAATTATTTTTCATGGAACCATAGATGCCAATATAGAACTTTCTTTTTTTAAATCTTCATTTTAAACCAGTTTGACTGACTGGAAAAAGTTTTTTTTATTTATTTCTTTTTTCTTTTTGTGTCCATACTATCAATGGGGTTCAGTGTTGCTTTGTATGGACAAAACATTTTTCAGAATATCTTCTTTTGTGTTCCACAGATGAAAGAATGTCATTTGGGTGAGCATATGATGACAAAATGTTTATTTTTGGTTCGACCCAAAAAAGATAGATGGTTTCTAGCTAGCCTAAGCTGGCAATTCGCTGGTCCAAATTGGTCATGAGCTTAATAATAATACGTGTTCAAACCGGTTTTTAGAACATGGCCATTTTAGACCAACAAGAAACCAGTTAACAACTTCTGTCGTATTACAACACCTCATACTATAAGAGACAGCATTGTGTTTGGGCTGTCTGGCAAGGTAGACCCACATCTTTACGCATAAGTATTGTGCGCCGCTGTCGCTGTCCGTGGTTCTGAATGCGGAGCTGTTAAAACATCACGAGAGCTGCAGGCCTAAGATGCGTTTCCGTAACAACCGACAGAAACACGTGTGCACATGCTGAGATGGACCCTCTAATGCAAATGGGGGACCGCTAAACGTCATCGGGTGGATAAAAGAGAGCACGATGAGAGTCGTCTTACCTTCCAAGCAACATGTCCTCCACAGTCCCGAGTGGGTCATCACCTCTTCGTTTTTCTTGCTGGTCTCGTTCTCGTTGTTGCTCTTGATCTTACACACGCCGCGCGAGTACAGCCAGTAGTCCGTGCCCACCGCGATGGTCATGAGACTGAAGGCGGCGAACGCGCCCACCGTGGTCAATAACATCTGAACTCCGCGGTCAAACACACCCATGTTTCCGCATTCCATGAAAGGGGGACCCCCTTTCCTCTTAATGTATAGGAAATAAATATTTGAAAATTTACGGGACCAAACCAAATTAAAAAAATGGGATATATTTGAGCGAAAGGAGGGGGAAGGGGGAGGATGCGGTAGGAACCTTATGGTTGCGTTTGGGTGAGAACCGATTAAGGAAGAAATAGGTGAGCCTTTCTGGCTTTTTCGTTTGCTTTTGGAGTGGAACGGTACGCTTTCCGCACTGTTCCAACAAAGAGCAATTTTACCGTCCTAAATCGTTTGCCCTTGTCTCTTTCTCTTTCTTTTTTCTTTTTTCTAAACGAGGTAAGATATGCAGCAGCTAGTGCTACAGCTTAAACTTACGCGAACATTCACGCTGCAAAGCCACTAATCAAAGATAATAATTAATTGCCGAGGCCTTTAATAATGGCCTGAGCATGTCATTCAAACGCCACAGCAATTAAGCCGGTGTTGAACAATGCTCGGTTTTAATTATGACAATTTAGGCGCGTAGCTTTGATGTGTTAGGAATTGAGGATAAATACTGGTTTAGGAAGAATGTGGGATTTAGACTGGCGTTGATGGAGCAATGGAAGGCTTTGCTTCGGATCGGAATATATCTAAACAATTCGATGTGTTACAACAACTGTTGACCTACGTAGCTGCTTAACAAACACGCTGTCCTCTCTTAATATGGCTAAGCAAATCCTAGTCTATTCGAATCAAGAGGGAAAGACGCAGAGAGGAAGAAGAAGAAGAAAAACAAAAAACAGAAAGGACAGGGAAAGCTCTATTGAAGTGCAGGAGCAGAAAAAAATATAGGATAGATGGATGGATGGCCAGGATAGTCCAGTTCAAAACCAACAAAAAGAATGTCCAGGTGAATCTAAATCTGCTGCTGCCGCTCTCGCATCAATTTGACAAATCAAGTCAACGATGGAATGAGAGAATTCATCGAGAACGAAACATAAATGAGCAAAATGGAATAATAAAATAAAGCACTACTATATATCCTTTTTCCTAAAATTCTGATCCCCAGTTTCCATATGTATCTCCTAGCTCTTTGAAGGTCTCTTCCGAAAATGGCAATCTGCTGTTGAATATGGTGCCGTCGAAGATCCGGTTAGAGCAGGGAGCATCCAGCAGAACGAGCCGACCATTACTAGTCATAGAGCCGGCTAGAGGAGACCGAGAAGGCGGAGGCGCCGGAACTGCTGTGGTCTACACCCGCCACTGATGCTCGCTTATCCAAATCCGCGCTGGCTTTCTCGCACCCAGAACCGTCCCGCTTGCAGAGCCCTTGCGCCATGTAAAAGACAAAAAGACCTGAGAATGAGGAACGTGGTGTGCTGGGAAAGGAGGATACGGGTCTGCTTCGGTCCCCTTTGCTTGTGTGCTAGTGAAGATTTGGGAGAGGGATGTAGGCAGGCGTGCTGTGGCTCAGAAAGAGGGAGGGGGGGAGGGAGAGAGAACGAGAGAGAGGGAGCGAGAGAGAAAATTATACAACAGAGAAGGGATGTGCGGCGACAGAAAAGGGTGCAGTTAAAACTCTTATTTGGACGGAGCGAAACATACGGATATGAACTCGCGTTCTCGAATTAATATAGTGGATTTGAAACGATGCTTACATGCTTGGTTGTAGCACATTACATGTTATGTCGATTATGTAATCTTTTTTTTTTTTTGTGTGACAAAAATCAAGATGCTTTTATTAGTATAATAGCCTGTGTTACATTTTAAGATACATGAAATCTACACTTGATCGTTAACTATTACACAGAAGTTTTAAAAACACATTTTTTTTTGGCAAATAATATGAAATAAATAAAAAATAATTAACGTAAAAATATATAAATGATGATAGGACTTCTATTTTGTATGATTCTAATCTTAACGAAAAGCGTTCGATAACCGTACTGTTGCCATGGTTACCAGCTCAGACGATCGCAAATTCTGTTCCGCGAGCGTCAGCGCACTCTTTTAACATATTGCAATTTAACGTATTTGTACTTGCTGAAAACTTTGAGATAATAAACTGACATATAAAATGACATAAAATTTGATTAAAGATTGTCATCCTTGCTTTTCCAGCATTTCAATGCAGTTCACACATTGCATTATTATAAGCCATTGCATATAAGCAATACATTTTTATTGGCTTATTTGCTATTCATATTGATTGTATTATCTTAATATATCATCCTTACTCATTGTCCCGTTGCCCACTTCATAAAGCATTCATGTCTCTCCTGTCATCAGTTAGTTCAATGGTTTACAATAAATCAATTATCTGATAAAAATAACACACAGTATCAGAATAGCTTTTTCTAGTAAAAACAAAAGTGAGAAGAAGGCTTATTCCCTAATTTGCACCAACTCCTGTGCAAAGGAATGCAAAGCCGCATAATATAGCACGTTACCGTGCTAGAGCCTCCTTTAGAGCCCTTTTAAGTTTCATGCATACAGCAACCGACTCTACCGCCCCCTTCTCCTGACCAAAGGACATGCTTAAAATTCTAGTCTGGTACAGTGCTGGACCACTCCGGATTCAAAGCGCAGACGACAGATGAGGAGAGCACACTGACAGATACAGAGAGGAAGGGGACGGGAATATATAGGGTAGTAGATTTACTGAAGCAGAGAATTGGGGAGTGTGATTTCAGATTTGCAGAAAAGAAAAATATAGCATATAGGACATTTGTTTGTGTTCACGAGCATAAATACATCCAAAGCTATGGTTATCAGTGGGGGCAGAAGGATGGGTGTAAATGTAGTGCATGCCAATACCTTAGTAAACATAATATGCACAAACAAATGTCAGGGGCAAATATGAAAGAGGTGGCGTTAGAGCATGAGAAAGTGGTGCAGACTGGCTGGTCTCCATCATTAGTCTCTGTGTGTTTGCCCACTCTGTTCCTGCACACTAATCTGGCCTCTATTAGCTGTGTCATGATCACTGGAATGAACAATGAGCAAACAGGAGTTCTGGCTTTGGCCACTGAGCTTGAGTATGTGATCTACTGTGAACCAGCAGGGAATGATTAAATGGACATAAGTGAATGGGCATTTTAGTGACAGAAGTATGTAATTAATGCTGGAGCGTAGCGCTGTGTAGCGTCAACATATATGATATAAAATCCCAGCCATGTTCGTGTTGCAGAAATTTGCCTGAAGTGAACCTATCGTAGGCAACAGAGTATATTTACTGTGAAATATTACCTGAGCTACCGCTGTGCCTATTATCAGTTTACGGCTAACGTTTTGAGGTGCATGGAGTTTATTATCAGAGGCTTTAAAGTGATACTGAAATTCAGTGCGGCTCCATTATCCCTGAGCAGTGGGGGGGCCATCATGTGCTTTTGGAGTTGCTGCTAAAACGGCTCTCTGATGGTGTGGCTCCTGCTGGTTTTGGGCTTCATTGGCACATGGAAAACTCTGGAATTCATTCCCTACGATTGAGGTCCGTGTTCACGGTACATACTTCCCACGTGGACCTTTAATGTCAGCTAAACATTAGCCTGCAAAAGACCAGCGCTAATCAACTGCTTGTTAAAACACCCCTTGAGCATTGGCTTAAGCAATGCTTAAAGTGAATTGTGCTCTGCAGAAGAGAGAGGGAGTGAGAATGAGTCGTGGAAACGCAAAGGATAAGGTAGCTCTTTGAACTGCTTCCTTTTTTGTGGTTTCATTAATTGGATGTGATTATGTGGAGTCACTTGGTAAAACTCGCCTCAGGGCACACTCTGTCTTAGGGGTAGACACTATTTCCCTCTGCTGAAGGTCCCGTAGATAATTGATACACTGATTCCTATACAACTTGTCTTTGTGTTGCCATGTGCATTTGGTCTAACACAGGAGTCTAGATCTAGTCTTTTTGAGGTCTGAATAAATCAATCAGGAACTAATGCCTGCATAGTCTTAGTTACACACCTTTCATTTTATGTATGCAACATGGGTGATTCGGTTAAAATTTTGGTTTTGGTTGGCTAACATTACGTTCACACTTTTTGTGACAATACTTTGAAAATTTGATTCATTTTTGAATAATGAATTCTGAACTTACAGTTCTTATTAATTCCTAATTGTAAAGGAGCCAGTTCAACTACAAATAAAAATATTGTCAACATAAACCTGAATCACTTTTTTCTTTTATGCATCACGAAAGACAATATTTTTATTTATATCTGTGCTTTATTTTATTTTATTTTATTTTATTTTATTTTTCTCAAGCCAGTGGGGTTCAATGCATTTTAAGTACATAAAAAACGTTTTTTTGTTTGGTTTTTTTTTCACATAAAAATTAGGTTCTTTAGTGGTTCTTTGGGGTGATTGAGGTGATAGCACCACTTGTCATACAAAGAACATTTTAAGCCCCTGTATAGTTTTTTTTAAAGTTTCTCTAACTCTCCTAGTCTCTTAGTTTAGTTGGGGAAAGGATTAAAATAACAACATTAAAATACAGTGTATTTCCTGAAGATAACATGT
>SCHK01008703.1:1869-13325 GCA_004124795.1 Poropuntius huangchuchieni
TAAATGTTTTTACATTTAAACTACAATGTAGTTGCACTATTGTACATTCTACCCATTTTAGGTCTACCAAGTCAAGTCACCTTTATTTATATAGCGCTTTTAACAATACAGATTGTGTCAAAGCAGCTTTACAGTATTAAAAATAAATAAAGTTTATCATTAATGCAAAAGGAAACACTCAATTTTCAGTAAAAGGCAGTTCTGTATCAGCATATAATTAGAAGAGTACAATATATAGGCTTATTTTAGTAGGCAGAGGACAAATGTTTCTTTTTTTTTTTTCTTTTATTACTGACATTGCTGACTGTCTAAGATCAAACTCTTAAGATATTTTGGTACAAGTTCATATTTTTGAAGCTAGTTACATTGTTAATTTCCTATTCAAATTGTCATAATAATAATTGACAATAATTTTGCATATTATTGGACCTATGCAAAGCATGGTAATGTCAATAGATTTGAAAGTTTTGAAAATCAAACAGTGTTAGTACAGTGTTGGATTGCCACCATTGAAATGTTAGGTTCTGAGGTAAAACTAGTCAGGCCCTTGTTTAGTAAAATGTCTTCACAAATTGTTAGCCAGGAAAGAACTAAAAATAAAGTAAAAGCAACTAACTAATCAAGTAAACCTGTTGCATCTCTCAATGCGAGAACATAGCGTTCTGTAACCTTCAGCCCGTTTAGTGACTGATGACATCAATGCCGTGCCATCATATCACACCACAACATTTGCATAACCTCAAAAGTCTCTGAAACGGTACAGGGAGTTCAACAGTCAACTGTCAAGTTATAGACATCTATAGAAAAGACCAGAAATTATCAGAAAACCCAAAGACTTTTAGTTTCTAAAACATTATTTTATTTAACTTTAAAAAAAAAAGCCAATACAGATCTGAAGCATTTTTTAGAACTGGAACACACCGGTTAATCTCAATTTCAGCATTTTGGTAACAATGTCTGTAAACCAATGCTATACAATTTAAAAAAACAAAAGGAAGGGGAAAAAAAAAAAAAAAAAAAACTAGATTCACAAAATACAAGAAATTCTGAGAACAGGGGCTGCAGAAAGAAGACGATAATGTGAAACACGGAAGCTTGTGGCCTTTAAGTGAGAGGTGAAAGAAGTACAACACAGAAGGGGAGACAAAAAGAAAGAAAGAAAAAAGCCCCATATAAATTACCATGAAAGTTTAGGTTTTTTTCATTGTAATTAAGTATAGGTTTAGAGTGACATTTGCAGATATTCGATAAAAAAAAAATTGAACATGTAAACTTCCTGATTCCTTATTCTCAGACTTTCAAAATCACAAGCAGTACAAGTTTGAAACAAATTGGCCTGCGAAGTTCAAATATTTACTTCAAACCACATGCTAGTTTACTCAGTAAGAAGGGAACTCAGAGAGAGCCCATCTTATCATTTGAGAACTTTATGCTAACTCGGTGGGCAAATCATAATAGTATAGGACAATTGTGCGTATAGACGTGGCAGAAAAACGCAAGAATTACCATTCCTCTTGAAAATCTTACATTAAAGACCTTCAAATACTTACAAAACTCAAAACGGTGAAATTCAGCAGTACTTTCTGCTTAAAAAAAAAAATGTACATAACTGACTCATTTTAAGGCAATCAGGCCTAGTTAAAACAAGGAGTCAAATCAACAAAAGTGACATGTAAAATAACATTAATTAATGGTGTCACACTGATGTTTATTTATGCAGAACATCAAATGCAAATTTGCATTTGTCAAGTGTAACTGCAATGCAGATGAGAGGGGAAAGAAAAAGCAATACTGATGTCAGCGACGATAAAATCAGAAATACTGTAGCGAGCTTTGAATGTCAAGCTGGTAGGTTCCCCTAAACTTTTCTGTTTTAGAGAATGTGGCGCAAACTAGAACGTTGGGTACTAGTCGAGCTGAGTTGATCCATCTATGTAAACACTATTAAGGATTTTCTGATACAGAAAAAATACTATGTTGACAAGGAATGAGAGGGAGTTGTCACCGAAATGAATGTTTTTTTTGTTTTGTTTTGTTTTTCCCCATCATTCCAGAGGATCAAATCAATACACTTTCAATTATGGGAAAGATATCACAAAAATAAACCTCTATATTGGATTAGGAACCTGCAGTATTATGTTGTCGTGACATTAATCATTCAATTGCAGTTATTTCAAACGTCATGGTTTATTCGTTTATGTTTGCTCTAGTGAAAATGTTCAGATATATATCACCATTACTGTAGACAGAAGCAGCACTAATGTCCTCCAGGCTCTGCCCAGGAGAAAATCAGCTCCAAGTGAAAAAGACTAATAAAATACTCTCTTTAATTTTACCAGCGGCTGATAAAGAAATATGTAATAAAGTACTTTTTCCACACTTCTTCTGTAAAACTGAAGCCACCCTTCTTGGCGCTTTGACACTTAAAATATCCTCTTAGATACATAAAAAAAGACTTTAAGCAATAAAAACAAGTTTATATTATGGGTAGCAACATGTAAAATAAAATCACAACTCTGCAGAGATGGAAAATACAGAATTTGCATAGCAGATTAGAATACAACTGAGAAGGAACTGCGTTTTTGGTACAATATGGTTTTGTCACATAGCTTCTGATGCTATCTGTATGTACAGCGTGAAGTCCGTTTCAGTTCCTTTCTTGCCAGTCCATAAAGCAGAAATGAATTTAGAGTCTGTCACTATAATGCTCACAAAAGAAATGCCAAGCATCTCGTTTGCTTCTCGTTGCGCTGCTCCTTTCAGGCGAGACGTGTCATATCAATGTTTGTGTAGGAGTCTCTTACAGGAAAACAAGTAGATACTGTTTCGAAAGTGCCATCTTGCTACATTTGATCAGCTGATTCCATGGTCTGTTCGTGAAAATGAAACATGTCGAACATTCCGATAGCTTTCAGATACTGAGTTTTGGTCACATTCTCTCGTATACACACACACACACACACACACACACACAAATGGGGACCTGCACAGAGCAGGTCGGGGGTAGAAGAGGTAAAAAAGATGCACTCTAGAGGTTTAATCAATGTTCCACATTCCAGCAGCGGGTAAAGCTTTGAAATGAACAAGCACCATTTGGAAAAGGCCTCCAAAGTCCTCCATTTTGGGAGAGAGAGTTACATTTTAGCAGTTTCCGCTCAATAAAGAAACTACATTCAGACTGGCAAAAGTCTCAGTGGCTGAAATGTTCGTTTTGGGTTTTGCTTTCTTGGCTTTCCGACATGGTCGTTTCAAGGCAAAAAGCAGCCCTCGGTAGCAGCCTTACTGGAGGCGTCTCCATTCGAGGGGAGGCCCTTTCTCAACTCCCGTGTTTGTAACGAGTCCCAAGGGTGTGTTCACAAGTCCTCACCGCCTCTGGTGTGCGTAGACTGGGTATGCTAACGTGACATTCAAAGAGTCATTGTGCTGAACCAGGGACGTATGCTGGTAGTGCAAGACTAGTTCTTTCAGAGAGCCGTAAAGGTTGTAGGGCTCAGCGAAGCCATATCCTGTGGGTGTCTTGTTGATGACGCAGTGCTTGACCTCACCATCCACACTGCGAGAAGACAAACAAATGGTTTTAGTCATCAGTGCCTTTTGCAATTTTCCATTTCAACATGCATTGGTCTAGTAGTCAATGAACTGCACAAAATGTCAAGAGATGTCTATGTGTCTATGAGATGCTTCCCTACAAGCACAAAAAAGTGGTACATACACAACACTACAGGCGTAACATCCAGCTTTGCTGCTGTCCCTGACCAGGAATGTTCCATCTCTCTTGCCCCGCAAAAGGGCCTCTGCCTGGATGCGGTTAATGTTACCCAGCTTCCAGGAGCGTTCGTCATGGTGTGGCAAATCCTCATCGTCATCCACCATTGAGTATTGACTAATGCAGAAGTGGAGAGTTTCATTTAGCAACCAGGAAAACTTTTAATTGTCAAGTGGCTATAACCTGATCAGCAGAATACTCACTCGTCCTGGTTGTCGTTTTTGATTCCCAACCATTCGTTGAGTTTCTTCTGTCGGACCCCTTTCTGTGTCAACCACCTGTCCAGCAAAAAAAAAAGAAAAGAGAATCATTTATTACATTACATTGTACTCCATTTCTGAATGCGAGATTGCATCCTGTTTGTTAAATCTGAAGTGCAGAACCTATGGGGTACAAGCTACTTACATGAGGTACTGATCCCTGGTCTTTCTGAGCTGGATGAGGTCAGGCTTAATGCTGTTCATCCGCTTGTCGATCTCTCTGTAGTCCGCTGCTTGCTTCTTCAGATCTTCCTCGAGACGCCGTTTGCTGTCCACAATTTCACTGATGCGTGATTTTAACTTCTCATAGTTGACCATTATCCTGCATTGAAACATAAGATGTTGCATTAGACTTCTGAAATGCTCGCCAAAAGATTACTTTGGAAGTTTTCAGCTTTAGGACTCACCGTTGGATTTCCTTCTCATTGCCTTCTCTCCTAAACTTCTCAATATATTCTTTGCTGTACCGTTCTTGTGTCTGGCACTGCTCTTCGAAGATCTTTATGGTCTCATTAAAAGCTTCAATAGCAGTCCTTTTCATTTGTATTTCCTAGTGAGCAGACAAAAGCATGTCAGAATGTGAGCTTTCCCTGAGCTCTGTGTGAAATACATATAGTCAACCATCTACTATAAACACATTTAAGGGCACACCTGTGATGTTCTAGTGTATTCCTCATAGAGTCGGTCGTACTCTCTGTTCTTTTCTTGGTACTGCTGGTGGTATTCGTGCAACTTTTTCCCAACAGCTTCAATATTATCCTCCTTCACCACCTGATCCTGTAAACACACAAAAAAAAAAAATACATTCAGTAAAATGTTTCCGATTGAAATGTGATGATCTTGAGTGAAGTTCTTTAGGGGACTCTATATTCCAGTGAAATCAGAGGATGATTACCTGTTGGTGCTTGGACACAGGATACAGTAGTTTCACATCTAGTTTGGGGTTGTACTGGGCGAGAGACTCGTGCCGATAGTGGTTGATCAACTCAACCACAGAATTGAAAGTCAGGGGGTCTGAAAAGCCGTATTTCCCATCACGGTGGAAGATTTTGATAAGCTTGTTGTTACCTCCTTTCCTGTACGGCCAATAAAACATAGCATTAAGATCAATCCTTTAAGGCAAGCATCATTAATACAAAAAAAAATGCAGACACACATGAGTTTTACAAAGGTGAACATACCTCAGTGTCAGTGTGTAATCTCCATGCATTTTAGTGGAGGCATCTCGGACCAAAAATGTACCATCAGCAGTGTCCCTAAGCTTTTCGTTGACTTCCTCCCTGCAACAGAAAGAGAGTCAAACTTTTACAAGAAGAAACATTAATAAGAACAATTTTTAAAAAATGCATGCTTATCTGACCAAACACTAGGTTTGATGAGTACTTGCCTGGAGATGTCCCCCCAGTACCATTCAGCGTCTTGCAGAGCCATGTTGTTGTTCATACCGTTGTTAGTGACAGACGTTGGTTTGGGTGGCTTGGGAGGTAGTGCTGTAAAGAGAAAAAGAGAAACTGGATGAGACCAGAACTGCTGATGAACCAGCAGCACTCAAGGTCATTTACACAGACAACATGTGCAGGCATGCTCAAACCTATGTGTCGATATGAAACAACAATATTACTAAAGGATGCTTTAATCTGGTGAGGAGAAAGGAAATCCCCTAAAACATCATTTGGCATTTTTCTGTCATAATAGCGATGAATTTTTTTCCCAGCAAATGTGACAGTCATGTTTTAAAAGCGTGCAACGGTTACTGCAGTTTTCTCAAATTCTTGCCTCCTCTCCTTCCAGCGTTTTCCATTTCATTAAATGCAGCTGAGCACATGCCTCTCGAGCGCTCAGCAGGGAGTCGAATTCTTTACTCAGTGAGAATGCATTTCATTGACCCTTCCAAAAAACCTTTTCATCACCATTTCTGGATCTGGCCAGCATTATACCACATAAGCTGTTCCTGAGATGCACAATCACACATACAAGTCACGGAGATACAAGATGAGGATAAGGAGCTTTAATTTGGATTTGATAATATCAGTTATTTGAGGCATTGTTTGATCTTTACAACAAGTGTTTCAGAACAGAATTAGCACCGTTTCTAGAGGCTATGACATCTGACAGCATGCAGAGACCCACTGAAAGGCTTTTAAAAAGCATTGCAATATGCACATTCATGCAAGAATCCTTAACCATTGAGAACATGTTGCTTTGCTGGATCGAGGCAGAGGTTGCATTTGATTGGCTGCTGAGCCGAGTGACGGGAAACAGCGGGGGCAGTGCAGTCTCCGTGGAGCATGAGGCAGAGCTGAAGCGGTGGGCTATTTTTATCTACCTAACCCCCCCCCACCACCACCACCACCTCATGCACACTCACTGTCTCTCCTTTGTTCACTTCAGTCACTATCGTCGCTAAGCATTTTCTGCCTAGTGCAATCACACAAAGATATTAAACCAGATACACCTACAAGAATCTATCCGACAAATCACCCAATGCTCTGCGGTACTTGCAGCAGATACATCCTCTATAAAAAAACTCACACACAATATACGCAACGACTAATGTATGTTTCACCATAAGAACAAGTCAACAGCAAATATTAAAACTGTTTTGAGACAAACGAATGCATCCAAAACAACATACAGAGCTGTCACCCATCAAATTGGACCTTAAGAATGACACGTTCGTAATGCACCCACTTCAACAGTTACCTGGTGCGTCTATTTCTATGTAAAACAGCAGGTCTGATCCAGCTCCTGATCCAGTGTCAAGTCTCAGGCTCTCTAAATCTGCCATGCTTAATGGTGTGTTGCATATCTGGAAGGATTCGGATAGAGTTTTCTTAGCAAACCTCCTCTGAATAGATACTATAAATCCAGGTTCTTCTTGCTCATCGCTTCGAGATCAATTTTCGAAAAGCCTGGAGAGTGGGGTCAGTGAAAAGCATTACATCACTTACCCCAGCCAATGGTGCAGCAGGACTGTTGCTGGCCACTCCTGCCTCATCACCTGCCTCTATTTCTTCCAAGTCCTGAGTGCAGTGATGTCATTGCAACAATGCTTTGTCCATTCAAAAGTCGGCAATGAAAAACGTAGCAACGAAAGATGTATCTGCTCCAAAGTACGTGATCCAGCAATGTCCTTTATCCGTGTGGAACATAAGCGTTGTCTAAGCCATTTCAATGCTGCCAAACGCAAGGAAGTAAATCACACACAAGGTGCACTGCAGCACAGCATCTTTCGAATGAGGAAAGGAACTGAAGAATCACACTGTCTTTCTCTGTCACCCCCTCCCTTCCTGTATCTATGATGCAGCTTTGCTAAACCCCGCCTCTCTCTGAGCAGAAGCGATCTGTATGGCCCCTCTGCTGGTAGGCAGACAAAAGCAAAGCCCTGATCGCTGCTGCAGCGGCACGTAGGCAGTCCCTACGTCAAAGACAAGGCCGGGTCAGGAGGCAGGCAGGCACGGCTTGCAAATACTTCTTATAATCCCCAAATGCGACTCACGGAGGACCGTAGGAGGGGAGAGATCAGCTATTTGAGCTTGAGAAGGTACCTGAAATAGTCGCAGTTCTAAGTAGGGTTAAAAACGGCTCCAGGAACGTGGGCTATTGTCATGCTCAGCACTCTAATGACAGGTCAGAGAGGCACTTCAGCTGGGGCGCTTAACAGTCATGCAGTAGGTCAAGTGTAACTGACTGCCTCTGGATAAAGCAGCATATAAACCCCCCCTGAAAACTTTAGTTTACAGACATTTTATACCCTAACTTTATTTGGACGAAAAATACAACACGTTTAGCTCGCGTGTTCAGACAAGCCAGTGTCAGTCAAACAGGTTAACCGACTTTTCGTAGCAGGTTGCACTTGTGCTAGTCTCGATACACATGAGCACTAGCCAATCTCACAGTGGAGAAGCATGGATATTCAAGTCTGTGAAAGAGCTAGAACAGGACACAAAATAGGACATCTGAGAAGAGCCGGGTAACTTCCCAAAGCAGTGAAATGCTGCTTTGATTTGATGCACTTCTAAAAGTACCCAATCATTACACCAAACTTCCTGAGACACCAAAACCACACACTTACATTGCAAGTTGTGCATGTTCAGCAGAAGTCAAGCAGCCTTTTGTTCAGCAAGTCCGTCCGGTAAGCATTTCTTGTGATTCTTGGTAAATCCAAGAGACAAAACAAAAACAAAAAAACTATTCCCACTTGACAGGCGCAGGGATCTAAAAGTCACTGTAGCAGTCTGAAGAAATTCAGCTAAATCCAAGCTGATAAAGAGAGGCTAGTGCGACAGGTTGAAACCGTAGAGCCCGACGAACTAAAGCAGGTCTGAGAGGGGTGGAGAATGACGCCTGCTCCGGGACAGCTAGGTTAATGATTGCTAGGGTCGCACTGCTGCTAACCTACTCTCTCTCTCTCTCTGCTCATTCACTCTGTCTGGCTCCAAGGGTTCAGTCTCATGATTAACTTGCTCAGGTTCAAATATTTGCTGAGCTGTGCACCCTTATGTTTTGGGAGGGGAATGTGACACAGGCAGGAGGGGGCCAGTGGGTGGAGTAAACTCCTCGGAAGTGAACGTTTGCAAGTGTGTGAGAATGCACGCAAGACAGAACAGCCGCCGTTGCAAGGGAACAAGAGAGCTCTGTGGAGCAGACCGCACTTCAATCCAACCCAATCCAAGAGGGCCTTTTGCCACCAGCTTAAAATAGCCACCCAGTAACTAGGAACAGGCGCACACACGCACCCTTGCACTCAAATTAACACACACATCCGCAGTTACCCACCTCCACATGTACAGGAATCGTGTATGGGCAGGTTGGTAAGGCAACAAGTAGCAGTTAAAGGTGGCAGTTGTGTGATTTGTGTTTGTGTAAAAGCTTGCACATAAGGTACAGGAAGAAATGGAGCTGCCTGAGCAGAAAGGAGGCAAGTGTGCTTTTGAGTCTGGGCTCGCCCAACCCAGCCTCCTGCAGGTGCAAATTACTGACAGCTGAGCTCGCTCCATGCCAGGGCAAGGTATAAATAGGCCCTAACAGGTAATAAAACATTTAAACAGTCACACAGCCAGACTTGGGGCCCCTGGCAGCCTGAGAGAGATAGACGGATAAAGACAGGGAGAGAGACTTTACTGCTGCTATAAAAGCCCAACTAGACAACTGGTCTGTGTTCAGGGCAGCACACACACAGCAGAAGTGTCTCTGTGGTCTATCTCATCTCTAAATGAACCTGACCCACAAAAGCAAGGGAGTGGAGAACAGATTTTTCGACAGAGCACTCCCATCCATTAAACATTCATATCAAAGTGCTACACTTCAGCCAAGTCTACACACTGATGAAGCGAAGGGACACAGCTACTTGATTTAAGAATTAAGAACATCAATGCTGTTGTTTTTTTGCTGCATAAAATAAATCAGAAGTGGACATCTCTCTTTTTTACAACTCTTTTCTGTCCATTTCAGCAATTCTTTGGAGCAGTGTTTGCTTTTGATCTGACATACAAGGTGTGAACATCAGTTGGATCTGTGGGCTAGCTCATTGCTAGTCCATTACACACAATGGTTACTTGACTTTTCTTCTTACCAATGTTGACTACCCTTCATCTACTCAAAGATATTTTAAAAAAAGGTACATATGTGAGACATCAAGCCATGGTACTCTATGTTTGGACAACACTGGTTTGAATATAGCTCGTCATGGATATCCTATTCCCAAACCATTGTCTCTTGTCCTGTGAAAAATATTTCTACCAGTAAAAAGCAATATGACTGCACTATATGAAATGTCACAAGCAGCATTTAGTGTTTAAGGATTTACATATTTATTTTTCATTTGCTAACATAGCTTAATTTCAATAAATTAATTTAAAATAACTTATTTGGTTGAGAAGCATTGCTACATTGCTGTAATAGTATATTTACCTGGAGCCGCCTGACTGTCACTCCATTCGCTGGTCACCAGGACTTCAATTATCCGGATGTGTGCCTCTGGGCTGGGCTCACAGCTGGGAAGGTAAATGAAACATCAGGGTTTTTTGCTAGCTGGCAACAATGTGATTCATCAGCATATATGTGTGAGGTTGTACCTTGTGGGTTGTTGTCTGAAGAGTGCTGGGCTGAAGATCTCAGCGAGGGCACGAGCACTAAGCAGGTTGGCAGCTGAGGCCTGGCATACACGGGAGAAGTGGCGCAGCAAGCTCTGCAGGGTCAGCCAGTACTGCGGAGGAAGTGTAGAGGAGCTGGCCACCAGCCGCAGGTGATGTGCGCATTCGTCTGCACCCTGCACTTCTGAAGAGACAGAGAGACAGAAGAGTGTTTAAAAAAAGAAAAAGAAAAAAAAAAAGGGGCTCTCACACCCACTTTGATACATTTAGCATGTCGTCAGAACATGTCCCTTGACCTTTGTCTCAAGGGTTATGCATTTATAGTGAGCTAAACATAACAATCAGCGAGGACATATGCAAAAAAAAAAAAAAAGTGTACATGCTGTCATGTGGAAAATTGTGCTCAGTGCGCAGTGCAACTAACCACACAAGATCTTAAGCGAGAC
Organism: Poropuntius huangchuchieni; assembly: GCA_004124795.1. Taxonomy (NCBI): domain Eukaryota; kingdom Metazoa; phylum Chordata; class Actinopteri; order Cypriniformes; family Cyprinidae; genus Poropuntius; species Poropuntius huangchuchieni. Next base: position 12,437 of record SCHK01008703.1, read on the forward strand.
AATGACAGTGAGTAAGGTATTCTGAGAGGTGATTGGTAGACAGCGCTGATGTCGCAGATAAGTTTTCAGGTTTGCTTTAGGCCTATTAACCACAGATATCCTGTTTCCAGCCACGTGACTGTACACTACCCAAAAGAGAACTGCAAAACCAAAAAAAAAAAAAAAAAAAAAAATTAACACCGTGTTCTCTCTCAAACTGGATACATGCTACTTTACACCATTAAAAGTTTGTTCTGCACACGGACAGAATGTTCAGTCACACAGCGAGGGCAGATAAAGTTGACACCCATAAGCCAACCACCAATACAATACCTGGAATACTTTTCACTGTCGAATTGTCTGGGGTTTGTAGACACAAAATCAGATAAGTGTAGGAACATGTGTACTCAAAAAGCACACGATGTGATGATACAACCACACAATCTTGCTAGATGAGTTGGCACTGCTGCTTTCAGAAGTTCATGGGAGTATGCAAAACTCCTTGTGTTCCTTTATGACAATTGAACACATCAGAACAATAGCACCACCCTGTGGCTCTAATAATAAATTGAGATGAATGAAAAATGCTCTGATTGTTCCATACATCATTCGGTTTTAAAGCTTACGCCACTCCAAAATGAAAAAATTGTGTCATTAATCACTTACCACCATGTCCTACTAAACCTGTAAAAGCATTGTTTGTCTTCGGAACACAATTTAAGATATTTTAGATGAAAACCGGGAAGCTTGTGACTGTGCCATTGACTGCCTGGTAAATTACACTGTCAAGGTCCAGAAAAGTATGAAAGACATCATCAAAATATCTTAAATTGTGTTCCGAGGACGAACTAAGCTTTCATGAGTTTGGCACGACATGGGGGTAAGTGATTAATGACCAAATTTTCATTTT
>SCHK01008726.1:248-17401 GCA_004124795.1 Poropuntius huangchuchieni
TATGTGAAATAAGGGTGCAAAATGCATTTACTTACACTTATGCATCGAAATATTTCATGATATAGTTAACACGTTTGTGAATATTTAGAATAAAAAAAAACAAAAACAAAAAAAAACATATTTCAGTTATACAGTGACCCCCCCCCCCTTCAGTCGTGCCCCCTCAAAAATAATAAGTGCATGACACCCCTGAATGTACCCATATAGATCGTCCATCAGATCTATTAATGTGCAATGTAATATCATAGACGTACATATTTTTGGTCTGTTAATAGTGAATGATACACTTAGTAGCCCTTGATACATGTTCTGTGTATTATTATGATTATGTTGATATAAAACAGACACACTCACAAATGGCTGTCAATTATGTAACATTGATCAATGAAAGGCCAACCACTCATCGGCTGTAACTTGGTTTCCAGTGGCTGCAAAGTTGACTTTGAACCAATCTTATGTAAAACAATATTTACCTTTCTTTGACCTCTGTGACATTTAGTAGTTGATTACCAAACCACCATTAGACCTTCAAAGCTTACTCTTTCTTTCATATAGAATGGCTGCTGAAAATGACAATATTACTGCTTCTAGTCTTGGTGAAAGAGACTTTTTTAAAAAAGCAATGACCACAAAGTTTTTAATATTAGTTTATACTCACAATTCCGTGCATTAAATGATTGTAGCGATATCTTCTAGTGTCACCATGTGAGTTCATCACATAGACATCCTCATCAAAGCTGTGTTATGTATATCCAGTTAAAGAATATCTCTTTCTCACTTCATTATTTCATCTGGTTCGTATTTTGTACAGCACAAACCACAGATTTTACAAAAAAACAAACCCCCTGGCCTATGCAACTTCATTTCTTTTAATTTGATTAATTTTCCCATTTATTTATTTATTATGGGATAGTTGACCGTTTCCAGATACTTTCTTAGCATCGTTTTTGTTTTCACCAATTACACTTGCCGAAGGGACTGAAATATGAAAATCAAATTATGGTGGAGTTGTGCCAGGGATGATAATGAAAACCAGGCTTACTGTTCAATGATAATGGGCCAATGCAAATCATAATGCTGTTAGAGGAGACGTGCTGTAAAAACAATGATTTCGGGTTTTTTTAGTAGCCTATTACACTTTTTTCCACAACTTTAAAGCGATTTGACGAACAGAAATGACACTTTTTACCTTCTCTTGTGTAACTCAATGTTATTTGAACACTAAACAAGTTGTTTAAAGTTTCTAGAAGAAATCCAGACCTGTTCCTTTCCGCCACTGCTACCTCTGAGAATAATGAGTGAGCTTTGCTGTAAATAAACAGCACAGTCAGAAGAATACATCTCCTATAGGGTCAGCCAGGTCCTGCTATTTTCTGTAGAAGTAGCCAGACTGTTTTTGAAGCTCAAAACAGTGATTATCTAAGGTGACTGCAGTCATATTCTGAGTCTCTCTTTGGTGGCCAAATGAGATTTTAGGATGCTGCTGTGGTAGTGATGGTGTTATTATGCCAATTATGAGCCTTACTACATGCCAGGAAGCTGGCTTGCACATATGCTTGGCTTTGATTCACCATGAGCATGATATGGACTTGTTAGAAGAATTTTGTCAAGTTTGGTAATCTGTGCATATCATTCCAGAGGAGCTGTTTGGGTAAATTTGTCTTAAAACTGAAGTTGATGTGTGAACCCCATTCAGACGCTACCTGGCTTTGCCCATGTGCAGCAGGAAGCATCTTGAGATTTAACTAGAGATGCCACTGACAGCTGTAATTTACAGCTCTTTGTGGTCTCAGCAAGATTTCTCGCAGCACTGTGACAGGGATTCTTTGAACCTGCTTGCTACATGAGGCAACTGAACTGATTTTTATGCATATTTTCCCCAAGGGTACTGTATGCAAAAGTAGTTTGGAACATAATAAGGCAGAGTGATTTAATGCAAATGAACTTTGCTATGCAATAGAACTCCATTTACTTGCTTTCAGTGTCTTAGATTTAGGTATATTGGCCATGATAGCACGTGATTTAAAAGTTAAGTTAGATTATCGGAGTTGAACAAACCATTATCTTGCAACGGCCCCCTGAGATATCTGAGGTTCTGTGCTATCTAACCAAATGAGTGATGGTGAGATAGCAGTTCACCGGTGGGGCTGGAAAACATTGAGGTTGTAGTAACATGGAGCGATTTATTCATCTTGAAGCTGACTAGTTTGACAAATTGAGGACGATCCACTGTTGGGTGTTAAGAGTGAAAGCAAAGCTGGTAGTTTCGCGCAGTATAGATGGATTGCACATTGTCAAATAAAAGCTCTTTATTGACATCCACGATTCCATGAAGAGCTTTTACAGGGATAATTGAATAAAAAAAGGAAATTCTGTCATCATTTACCTTCTAAACCTGTATGAATTTCTTTCTTCAGTTGAACATAAAAGAAAATATTTGAAGAATGTGGGTAACCAAACAGTTGCTGGACCCCATTGACTTCCATAGTATTTGTTTCCACCATGTAAGTCAGTGGGGAACAGCAACTGTTTGGTTACTCACATTCTTCAAAATATCTGGTTTTATGTTCAACAGAAAAAAGAAACTCTTATAAGTTTGGAACATGGACCTTGAGGGTGAGTAAATGATAACATAATATTTTTATATCCACAGAACCGTTTTATTGCACAAAAGGTGCTTTACAGTGGAAAAGTTATCTCAGATTCTATAGAATCACTGTAAAAAAGGCTCTTTTTGTAACTTTTATTTTTTTAAGTGTTTAATTATGATTTGGTAATATTGTATGGAATTTTTCTTTATCGTGTCCTTTGTGACTTATAAAATCCCTATTCTACTTAACTTTGAATTTTCACAGTCCATTCAAGTTCATGTATTCTAATCCTCTCCAATGTGACCATCACAGACAGATTAATAACATATTTCAAGGGCAATGTGATCTGCATTTAAAAATGAAAAAACAGTTTTTTGTTTTTTCATAATAAAAACAAAATTTGTCAATGCACATTCCATTTCAAATTATGAAAACATGTTATTGTCAAACATCAATTATTTATATAATTTCCGCAACTAATTATTCATGTCTTTCCTCGGCCGACACTATTTTAGAAGCGTGTTGACTTTGAGAATTTCTCCTGACCCTGGTATGCAGCGTGTGCGTCCACTGAGAGACGCTGACGCAGATCAGGACTCGGGCATTCAATTGATGGAGTGTGATAAGGCCTTTTGGGGCATACTAATAAGTCATCTTGAGGTGGATATATTTAAAATGTGAGCTGCAGCCTCTCAAATGCTGCCAAAGATTCACCGATAACAGTGTTGGCTGATATTTTGTATGAATTAGTCAAATATTTTTGTGTTAATGTATTTGAGAAAGACGTCTACTGGGCAATATTATTAGCATTTCAGGAATATTATCTATTTTCTTATACAAAAAAGGATTTTCTCCACCTGATTCTATAGTCCCATTATAAATTTCATTTCAATAGCCTATAATTTTTTTTTATCATAAATGGCTCTTTAATAAAAAGAAAAGATTACAATCAGTCAACATGCAGGAAAGCACACAGAAAACATTTGAAGTCATTTAGACTATTTCAGAGGAACTTACTGATTTGCAATAGAGCACAAGGACCCCTAGTGGAAGTCGTGGGTAAGGTCGGGTAGGGAGAACCATTGAGAAGATGTATAAGTGGTGATATCGTGACGCGCTCCATTCAGTGTGAGTCGAGTGAGAGCAAAGGAGGTTCTCCACCTCTAGGACTCTCCTTTACACCTACTCTACCAGCAGCTGGACAACCTGATAAAATGGATAACAACTGTAAGTACTTGGACATTAAAAATTATACTTTCAATATAAAAATATATATTTGCAATGCTGAAAAATATTAATAAGTTATAGGTTTATAATGGCTAGATAACTGCATCTTTAATGCATCCATTTAATTTATAATTCATAAAAAGCTTGATTAGTCTCTATTTGTAAAAAAAATATATATATATATGTATGTGATGTACCAAAAAAAATAAAAAATAAAAATCAATGCTTATTGTGTTTATAGTTCACACTGAAGCTTGAAAACAGCGGAGGGATCACCACCAAGCAGCAAAGGACTTTCCCTGTTCCTGGAGATCCTTGTCGTGCCACCTGTTAAGTTAAAGGGCTGCCTATATGTACAGGCTGATTATGCGCGAGGAAAACTGAACAGTTCTTTTACATTTGTGGAGAAGCAGGCGTGCGTTTTTGGCACCATGGAGGACATCTTCAAGGATCAAGACTTATGGTCCTTCAATGAATCATCTAGAAACTCCAGCATCAACAATGAAACTTACGGCGTGAACCAGACGGTGAACCCGCTGAAGCGGAATGAAGAGGTGGCAAAAGTGGAAGTTACTGTATTGGCCTTGGTGCTCTTCTTGGCGCTCGCTGGTAACCTTTGCGTCCTTGTTGCAATCCACACGGCCAAGCACAGTCAATCTCGCATGTATTACTTCATGAAGCACCTCAGCATTGCAGATCTGGTCGTGGCAGTCTTCCAGGTACTTCCTCAACTCATCTGGGACATCACGTTTCGCTTTTACGGACCAGACATCCTGTGCAGGCTGGTGAAATATCTTCAAACCGTTGGGATGTTCGCCTCCACGTACATGCTGGTGCTGATGTCCATAGACAGATGTATGGCAATCTGCCAGCCTCTTCGTTCTTTACACAAGAGAAAGGACCGCTGTTACGTGATTTGTTCTTGGGCACTAAGCTTACTTTTCAGCATCCCACAGGTTTATATATTCTCCTTACGGGAGGTGGGTTCGGGAGTTTATGATTGCTGGGGAGATTTCGTGCAGCCTTGGGGAGCAAAAGCCTACATCACGTGGATTAGTCTGACAATATACATCATACCGGTGACCATTCTGAGTGTCTGCTACGGACTGATAAGTTTTAAAATATGGCAAAACTTTAAAAGGAAGACGAAGAGGGACCAGTGTATCACTCTCACGCCCAAGGCATCGAAAGGCAGCGCGCTCGCGCGGGTCAGCAGCGTCAAACTCATATCCAAGGCTAAAATCACCACCGTTAAAATGACCTTTGTTATCGTTCTGGCTTATATAGTGTGCTGGACTCCGTTTTTCTCCGTACAGATGTGGTCAGCATGGGATCCTGAAGCACCAAGGGAAGGTGAGTTTCTTTTAACAGTTTGATTAGTGTTTACGCACGTGCAATGCGAAATGGATTCTGAACACGGGGCTGACTGTTAACTTTAAACCTATGTAGCTTTTGGCATCCATTTGGGAAGCTCGATTAATAATTGGTTAGTCTGGGGATTAATATTTTGGTGTCAATTACAAAGTTTTCCTTTATTTTGCTCCTGGGTTTACTTGCAATATTATCTTAAGAAAAATGTTTTTTATTGAACATTGATGGAAAAACAGATTCTGTGTGCAAATAAATCATAAAAGTGGTTTGTTTCGTTTAAAATCTTATACGTTTGACGTTTGAGGTGACCAGGTGGGCCTTTTACACCACACACACACACGGTAAAAGGCGCAAACTCGCAAACTTTAACTTGAGTAATGTTTTTAAGTTAATGCAATCACTTTAGAAAATGTTTTACTGTTTTCTGATTATCTTAGAAAAATGAGAAATGAGAAAATTAGAGATATGAAATAATATATTCAGTTTATTTTTCTAAATAATTTGTTCAATAAAATGAAATATGTTAAAATATGTTCATTTAAAAAAATTAAGGAAACAAAAACCTAAAGATTATGAAAGCATTGAAGGAGATCCCCACACCTAATAGTTTAAAATACAGTAGTAATAATAAATATGACATTTTATTATATCATATGATTATTATCATATTTATATGATATATTTTGGTTTCATTATAAATGTAGTGATTATCTCTAAAGTGGACACCCAACTAAATGTGTGATATTTACCATCTGAATCTAACCATGTTATGCCAACAAATGGAAAAGTCAACCAGCCAATGTTTTCAATTAAGAAAAAAATTAATTAAAAACAAAAATAGGCATACCTTTAAACCTTAAAGTTGTCACGGACACAAAAATTAGATGAAATAGCCACTTAAAAACACATTGTCACCAGTAATCTGAATATTGGTGATATTGTTTTATAATATGGAGCTTTTTAATGGAAAAAGCATGAATAATTATCAACATTTTTAAAATTTTCATAAAATCATGACAGCAATGTTTACGTGTAAAGGGTCCAGGATATTGCCAAATATCAGTCAATAACTGAAAAACAGCTATAGAAACAACATTTATTATTCTGAAGTATATATTAAAGTACCTCTTTAATTAAAATCTAGATATCTTATACAGTACGGTCAGTTATGACGTCAGTTTGTAGGCCAACCCAAAAGGCTGTTTGTAACGGGTTCACTTAGGGGTTCACGAAGTTCCCTCAGGGGTGGCGGTTTTCAATTAATGAGCAAAATAAAATATGTAACCTCACTTAAAGACATTTTATTTTGTTCCAAGACAAATTACATCAGTCATACCTCAAACATGAAACCTGAAGCCTGTGTATTTTAAAAACATAAGGTTCTGCTGTCTCCTCAGCAGGATGGTGTTCATGTATGATAGTGTTTTTAGCCCTGTACTAGCTAAGCAGATGTCACAATGCTCTCCGTCTCACTTTTTTTTTCTAGAATGATAAATGTATTTTCAGCTAACATATCTGAACATGGACGCCTAGGCAGTTGAAAATACAATTATCAGCTTGGTCATACACAGATAAGATTTGAACAAGGTAGCATAATGAGTTTTCAAAGTCATGTGAGATGGTTTCTGACCGTGACATTGTGTTCTTTCAAAGACTCGAGAAAAGAAGCTGGCTTTGATTTATTGTAATTCTTCAGATAAGAAGGCTCTAGCAGTACAGAACTAGAATTGGTGTGATGGGCATCTCACTTTTAAATCACTACAGATGTAGTCCGCTAAAAACGGCAGAGCCATAAAGACCAGCCTCGGGGAAACATTAATATTCAGCAGAGCTTCACCACTTAAATCATGACCGTCTGCAGTATGAGAAATCACCAACCCAAGCAAACCCAGGGAGAATTGATGACAAATAACTGTTGTTTTGAATATACGAAGGAATTATATAACCATAACAATAATATATTACATGTGATGAAATCATGTGCTCGACAAATTGTTATAGAAATAGTCATTTTGTTTTTACGTGTACACAAAAGGCAGGTCTTCAGTAGACAAGAGACATTCAGAAACCCTAACCCTTATCAGCTTACCAAACCGTTAAGGGTACTTCGTGGCTTCCCTTGCGTGTTTGAAAGAAAATGTCAGTGAACAATGTTCGTGCCGTGAGTTTTACCATGTTTGTCTTGCAGCAATAAAGAGATTAAGGTGAGGTCACGTGTCACACACTTCAGAGACAAAGATTAAATATTATCAGACCCAGAGGAAAGAGTGTGAGATACTCACTCGTATCAATGACCTCCATCATACAAAATATTCACATCATGGCAAGTTCAGCAAAACATTCACACAGTCTAAATATTAGGACAACACTGCACTGATTTATGCATCAACAGTGGCTGACACAGTCATAGTGGAATGCAGTTACTGATGACATTTCCCTGAATGTGTGAAATAAGAGATGTTTCTTTTGGCTGAGACCAAAGGGTTGAGTTTTAAAACACTGATGATCCGATGTGCTCAAAGCTTAGCTGCGGTTCTGATCAGATTAAATGACAGCAGAAAACGGCGTCTTCCAGTTGAACTTATGTATGGTTGCTTTATTTTGAGACTAGTGTTGGGTTTGGCAGTGTCATTGCAGGTTTGGCTACTAGTTTTGTTCTCATCTCCATGACACTTTCTTGAGTTACGAGAGTAAAACAACTTTCCAGTAAGCATTTCACCTTTTTTTGAACAGTAAAAATCTTTGCAGAAATCTCAAAATCAGATGAACATTTCGACAAATGAATAAAATAAAGAATTGAGTCGTAAGGACATTTTATCTTTAATTAAACAATACCTTTCTAAAGTTTGGGGTCGGTATGATTTTTAAAATAAATAAATACTTTTAGTCAGCATGTACTGTATGCGTTTAAAAGACTTTCACAGAGTCAGAAAAATATATATTTCATATAAATTCTTTTAACTTTTCCATGAAACCTTCCATTAAAGAAGATTACAATTTACAAAAAAATGATTAACAAGCACAACATTACATTTGCTACATTATTAATAGGAAGAAATGTTTTATGAGCACCAAATCAGTATATTCTAATAATTTCTGAAAGATAGTGTGGCACTGAAGACTGGAGTAATGGCTGCAGAAATTTCAGCTTTGCACCACAGAAATAAATTATATTTTATAACTTATTAAAAAAAAACAGTTATTTTAATTGGTAATATTTCACAGTATTGCTATTTTTACTGTATTTTTGTCTGAATACATGCAGCCTTGGTGAGCTTAAGAAACTTCTTATACTGACCCCAAACTTTTGAACGGCAGTGTATTTTAAGACCAAGTATCATAATCTTGTAATAGTTTTTAGCCTGATGGTGGGAAAATGTGCTAAAGTAGATAATCTATCTTTGCATAAATCTAAAATGTTCTGTAAATCTTACATGAAGTGTGCTGAATATCTAAAGCACTTGTTTTTTATCTTTTGCAGCCTGGAAACTCTTTTCAGAGCTTCATATTAAAGAATATTCTCTTTCCCTCCCTCTCTGTTCATTGATCCAACTGCCGATGTAAGAGAAATGTGCTTGCCCAGTTTTCTCTGATGCCTGTGAGCTCAGCACAACTAGGAGGTAGCAAATAGAAAAGCAATACACTTGACCGAAGCCCCATCTGGGTTTGTTGCTTACTCCTTCATTTCTAAATTCAATTTCCTTTTCTCTGAGAGACTTAAGGATCAAACCCAGAAACTTTATGTCTGTAGGTTACATGTGGATGACCACACAAGTGCACAGAAACACACAAGTTCTTGTCAATCTGTTTGGGTCTTTAACTTTTTGTTGATCACTGTATAGTATATTATTTATAATTGCCAAGTTTGCTTCTCTACTGTGATGGGCATGGTTGTTTGTTGAATGTTGGGAATTAGTTCCCAACAATCTCCATATTCAGACTAAGAATGTGTGGTTTCATAGTTTAGAAGCTATATTGTTCTCATCTTCTTCTGTTTGCTCCAATTCCCTTTTGCTCTGCTGTAGTCTCTGATGTAGCCTACTGTAAGGTTGGAAAGAAAAGCACAGCATTGATCTCCAAGATATTCCTTCGGATAGTTTTTCCACTAGTTTTAGTTTTTTTCTTTTTTTCCCAACGTAGCCCAACCAGCACGACTTGGTTGTTTGTCTATTCCTGACATAGTCAGGTTTTTTTGTAAATGCATCGCAGTGTACTTTCAGANCTTTGGATAGTTTTTCCACTAGTTTTTTTTTTCTTTTTCTTTTTTTCCCAACGTAGCCCAACCAGCATGACTTGGTTGTTTGTCTATTCCTGACACAGTCAGGTTTTTTTGTAAATGCATCGCAGTGTACTTTCAGAAAAATTTTGGGGAAAGGGCTCAGATGGGTTCATGGTTCATGTATCAGATTCTTCTTTTTTACCCTCATGCATCATCCTTTTGTCAGAGTGAGGTCATCCAGACAGAAAAAAATTCAGTTTTTTAATAGCCTATATATGTTAGACTGCAGTAGGCATGTCACGTTTAATCGCAGTACACAGTCAGCTCACTACCAGAATACTAATAAGACTTGTGATTACTATCACCTGGTTCTCATTTCCTCTTTTCACACTAACAATAGTATTTAAGGACTATCCATGTTGCCATGCATTGCAAAGTCATGTAAGTATTCTAATGCTGATTCAAACCATGATTTTATTTACTGCAGGTTTTCTGTGTTTTGAGTTGCAGGTTTTGGATATTTTTTTAAAGTGTAAATCTCTAAAAATAGGTTGTCAATTTTTGTCTTAGTTAGGTTCATTACAAGGCATACTTGAGACATTTGTGATCAATTTAAAGTGTCCTTGCTGAATAAAAAAAAAAAAAAAAATTATTAAATCTTACAATCCCACACTTTTGAACAGTAGTGTGTCCTGTTGCTGCCATCGTTTTATAAAAAAATAAGTCTTAAAGGGGATTTTCTTTTCTGTTCATGCCTGAAAACACTTCTTTCCCATGATTCCCAAACACAATAGAAGCTAAATGAGTTTACCTCAGTCAATCATCTCTTGCTTTCTAGCTTAACAGATCTTTCAGTATTGTTATGAGCTAGCAAACAACGTGTTGTTTATTCTGTCTAAATTTGTCTTGTTTGTAAAAGATCTTAAAGAAGCTCAGTGACAGATTCTTCTGTTTACACCACCACGGTCCACCAACACCACATGTTTTTATAATAAAGAAGTTGTCTCACGTCATGCTTCTCATAGCAATTTATTTTTAATGCCACATTGTGTATGCATAGATTGTAGGGAGTGATAAAGCATGTCAGAGCTTGGGACATTGTGCTAAATGAAGCTTTTCCTCTTTTTTCCCCCCGTTTCTAGACTTCTAATGATAAACAGCACAGTGGCGCAGACCCTTATCAAGATACCGTAGCCAAAATAAATCGGCTGATTTACAAAGGACTGTTGAATTAGTGTGTAATGTCTGCCTGGTAATGTTTTCATCTTCTCCAGAATTGCAGTTGTTTATTTGAGGTGCACTATAATATCAGATACAGTATGAGAAAACTTCTCAGTGAGAAGTTAAATACAGGACACTAGCTTATACTTTTAAAAAAATTGTGTAGGATTTACTTTGAAACAGTTTTAATTAATTTTTTTTTTTTTTAATTTGACAAATAATTACAAATAAACAGCAATGCATTAAATTAAACTTGAAATTTAGAAGGCTGAAATAGTATAGGCCTATTATTGTAAATTGTTCTCCAATAATTCTTGATTTATTTAGAACCCTTTTACAGTATATCTTTCAAATCAAATAGCTCTCAAATGTCAGTTTTGAATTACTTTAAATGTCACTCTTATGCAATCAACATCACATACAGATATTACATTTTTAGTTTTACCTTTGTGCTAGTGTAAAATACAAATGAATAAAATAATTTTAATATAGCTAAACCATATTCATGCACTGTAAAAAAAAAAAAAAAAAAAAAAAATACTATTGGAGTATGTTTCTATTTTTGGTAACACTTTACTTAAAGCCTTTATGTATAATGCATTATAAAAGTAATGCATTAATTATTCCTTGTAATGCACCTATATAATACATTGTAAATAATGCATTTTATATTTGGTTATGTTTTTATACAACAAAATATAATGTATTACAACACACATTATGAATATTTATAATACATTACACCCTTAATAACCTTTTATAATGCATTATACATTAAGGTTTTAAGTAACGTGTTACCAATTTTTCTACTATAGAATTTCACATTTAATTCAGTGTGTTGCTTGCTGTTTGTAATTGTTTGTGAAATTTACTAGGAATTTGAGTGGAGAGAAAATGATTGACTTTTGGCTTTTAAAGGTGAAATGTGTCATTTTTTTATCATTAGACACAAGCTTTTGAACGCACTGACAATGCAGAATATTGAATCTAACAGGTTTAAACAAGACCACACAGCTGACGTACAATGTTCTGATCTTTTCACTGTATATTTAAAGCTGTCTTCTTCTTGTCCTCCACAGCAATGCCCTTCATCATTTCCATGTTGCTGGCCAGTCTGAACAGCTGCTGTAACCCCTGGATCTACATGTTCTTCGCTGGGCATCTCTTTCATGACCTGAAGCAGAACCTGCTGTGCTGTTCCACGCTCTATCTGAAATCCTCTCAGTGCCGCTATGATCCGGAGCAAGATTCCCGTAAGAGCAACTCCTCCACCTACGTCATCAAAAGTACCAGCAGCCAGCGCAGTATCACCCAGACCTCTGTCACATAAACCAGACGTATACCTCAAAGCCAGTTTTTCACATTTTTCAAAGCCAGACAGGAAATATAAACCCACACAAGACCGCAAATGTCACCATCAGTTTGCTTCAGCTGTGTTTTCGGTTGGGAATTATTCAGAATGTCATTTTCATTACTCTACTTCGTTTTCTTATCGCTGAGGACTTTGAGCAGCAGTAATCTATTCCTTGCCTTCATGTATTGTGTTTCTAGACATTACAGAAGGAACGTCATTTGATTCCACACTGTGTTTATGGGTCTGTTTACATTTAGTCACACATCGTTTGAATTGCTGTCTGATTGTGCATGCGCGTTCGCTTTGGCCACATAAACGTGTCTTGGTGCTGGGCACCAAAATTGGCTGCATTTGATGTGGCTCATAAAAAACAGGACGTGTCTGAATTAGCTTTGACGATTGCGGTACAAAAGATAACAGCCATAATGTGCCACATTCTTCTTTGGGGCTCACAAAACCTCCACAAGCTGACGTAAATATGTTTAGGAGGAGCAAAGTTTGCATAAGTGGCCTAAACAGCCAGATGGATTTACACTTGGCCGAGTCTCAAACCGCCAGATCGGATTTCTGTCGCTCTTAAGTGTGTCTTAGAGTGTCCAAGTGTAAATAGCCCTGATATGATGTAAACGTGCAAAAACCAGTCAAGCTTAAAGGGATAGTTCATTCAAAACTGAAACTTTTATTATTTACTTTACTCATCCTCATGTCTCCCCTTCATGAAAAAAGTAATACGATTTTCACTACTTGTTGTGAAAAATCAAGTTTGACATACATTGTATTGAAGATGACAGCAGGTTATATAATTTTATGGTGTATGAGAAAGCAACTGTCACATATGTGTTTGAGACGAGGAGGTTAACAACACACAGATGTTGATGACACATGAAGTGTTTCTTCTGAAACCTAATGAGAAACATGGCCAGTTGCTCTTTTTTTTAATGAACTTGACTTGTCGAAAGCGAGTACGTTTGTTTGTTTTAAGAAACCTGAGCACTTTTCATTTTTGGCACATACATGTTTATATTATTATCACTGTTCTTTATCATGTAAACTTTACTGTCATGCCCAAAGGCCCACATCTCTTTGCAAAATGTTTCTGCAGTGCATCATGGTAATCAAACATGGCAAACACCCGATTTGTTTTCAAAAAGTGAAGGGCTGATTGTTTACTCCTTCACTTTTATGGTTGTTTGTCTTGTAAGAGAGAGTGTTTGTTCAATGAGATTAAAGTGTTTATTCCAGTTGCATATTTTGCTTAATATCGCTCTTAAGTTTGTTGCTTCATCTTTATAAACTATTCTAAAGAAAACACGTTTACAAGAGGACAAGTGGATTTCACATAATTGTTTATGAGTGCTGCAAGATAAGAAGGATAAAGAAAGTGATAAAGGCAGTATTAAAAGCAGAAAATATTTATTTTACACTATTCACTGAAATGCTTGTTACTTTCTAATTTCAAAAGCTACTGATTTGTTTCCTCCTGGAAAATATACTGCCTATTTACATTCATTATGTGTAGCTGTCGCTTTTATTTATTGAAATAAATTGTGTTGATATGTCTAACTGTGAGTAAATGTGTTGAAAGGTGGAGTATAATAAGCCAACTAAAGTGAGGAGTTGAAAGCAAACAGATCAAATTGCAAAGTCATAATATTAGTTTTTTGACAGCTGAACCATTTGGTATTTATTAAGGGAAAAGGGAAAATGTTTTGATGATATAATATGTTCATTAAAACATATTTCATCATAAATTCATGGCATCAGTTTAAAGACCTATTCAGTGATTGAATCTTGGACAACAAATTTCATGTTTAATTAGTTGTTGTAGGTTAGAAAATAGGGAAAAGAAAAAAAATGTATATATAACAATAAAACACAATTCAAACCATTATTATTTATACTTAATTTTTTAATTAGTAGTTGTACAGAATATATCTGACATTTTCATGATAAAAATACCACACTCAGAAACATCCCATTTTAAATCTGTCAAACTTAAAGAGAGAAACCACATGATATCGATAAGACTTATTCTCCATCGTCGGTCAGAGAGGCCTTTCATCATACGTCTCTCTGAAAAGCAGGTGGTCTAATCCTGAATTGCTCCCAAACCCTCTAACATAAACTGAGAACATACAAAACACTGCATAGGATTAACCATCGGGGCTTTCTGTTTTTTCTTCTTTTTTTTTTCCATAGTCTTTTCATTTTTAAAGATCTCAAAATCCATACTCCAAAATTAGATATTTGTAAAATAAAACATTTTCTTCCAAGGACTGCACATGTAAACCTGGACTTGTCTAAGAAATCTAAACCTCTTTGCGTAACGCCACCCGTACATTGCTGAAGATTTTCCCTAGAGCTTCGAACAAGGGGTCACAGAAGGTATGGATGCAGAGTGAGTAGATTCGACTCAGGCACTGGGTCTCGATCAGATAGCTCTTAATGCAGGGCATGACTGCCCAAATGTGACAAAAGGAGATGCAGGCAAAGCAGAAGCCCCACAGCAGCGCCACTGGGATGCCAAAGATGGCCGACAGCACACGATAGCACCAGTACTTGGAGACGGTGAAGGTGGTGTAGCTGGCCTTCCACACTCCATCCATACTGTGGGTGCCATCAGGCTCGGCTATCACATCCTCAAAATCCACCTTCAAAAAAGACATGGTAACATTTGCTGGTTAGTACAAATTTCCACAAACCACCCTGTTGAAAAAGCCAGCATATGCTAGTTAGGTATGTTTTGAAGCATGGCAGCTGGTTTGAGCTGGTTTAAGCTGGTCATGTGCTGCTCAGGACCAGCTCGTGACCAATTAAGGACCAGCTTAAACCAGCTCAAACCTGCTGCAAGGCTTGTGTTGGTTTTTCAACGGGGCAGGGATTTGTTGCCAAAACCTGCTTAGTGTATTGTGCAATCAGTAGTCAGTGTCAGTGATTTGGCAAGCACGTGGTATGAGCTCTCTTCTGCTCGTACTCCTAAAATGGATGATGATTAATTCTACAAACAGCGACATTTGATATCAAAATCCCCCATCAGTAGAAGGCAGTCTGGCACCTTGTTTATTTTTGCTTCAATCTCATAACAACTACAGAGTATTTAAGAGGAAGTATGTCAGAAAGTTATTTCAAATCTTTATCTAACATCTATTTAAGTGCTGAGATAAAAATCGGATCTTTTGTAAATATGCAAAATGTAGTTTTAAAATGTTATAAAGACAAGTATAACATTTGAAATTAAACCCAATTTCTCAAATAAGACAGAGATGATTGTAAATCTAAAATTACAAATAAATAAATATGAAATTAATACTTTTATTCAGCAAGGATGCATTTATTTAAGAAAAAGTGACAGTAAATACAGAACTTTGTATTCTGTATTATGGTTTTCAATAAATATATAAATATAATGTAAAGCAGCAAAACTTTCAACACAGATAATAATAATAAGTATTTTTGAGCACCAAATCAGCATATTAAAATGAATTCTGAAGGATCGTTTGACCCTGAAAACTGAAATAACAGCTGCTGAAAATTCAACTTTGCAACCACAGCAATAAATTAAATTTTTAAATATATTCAAATGGAAAACAGCTACTTTGAATTGTAATCGCATTTCCCAATATTACTGTTTTTATTGTTTTTTGATCAAATAAAATTCAATGAGCACATATATATATATATATATATATATATATTTAAATGTATAAAACAAAGCATTAACACCAAAAGCTATTTCTCACCTATGCATATTTCTTGTGAACGTAATATCACCGAGACCTATTGTAGTAACAGTTTGCATTGATCTTGCACTCACATTCAACAGTAAAAGAATACCAGACTGCAATTTATGACTTGGACATACATCAGTAGTCTAAATTAAATACATTTCACAATTTCCCCTGCTAATCTAGTGAATTGTTAAAACACATGGGAAGAAGCAATACATTTTACTGTCTGACACACCCTTTTACCTCCTTCTATAAATACTGATAGTATGCCGTGTCCTGCCAGATGAAGTAGGTTTAGTGCTATTTTTGGGTCATGCCTTGTAGCTACAGCATAAAGGGTTGTGCAGCTCACACGCAAGCAAGTCTGTCTCTAAGGACCATATCGCCAATCCACTCGTATCGATTCCACCATTTAGGAAGTTAGCGAATAGTTTACATGCTTTATCAGTTTCTTATAAATTTATATGTACATATTTCTGTCAAATATATGCTTATTGGGTATTTTGACGTAAAAAGGTAATGTAGTTTTATCTTTGCACAAACTATCAGCTTATATACATACTTATACACAAAGTTCTCTTTTGTTTAAATGCCATTTTTAGTCGAAATGATCAACCAGATTTCAGTTTCACAAGAACTACTGTAAAACCAAAAAATGACACATACCTTCACAACATCTTCATTGATCTGCTTCGGGTCCCTGTTGATCAAATCAATCTCCTTGGTGTGACTATCTTTCAGGATTTTCTCCTCGTTGGTGTTATACTGGTCCGCCATATTGGGGGCCTCTGGCCCAAAACTGGTCAGAGTGGTACAGATGTAATGCAGAAGTGTCCGCAGGAAGAAGAGTAAAGCAAACTAAGTCAGCGACCAAAGGAAAAGTGTCAGAATGGCCCCACAGTCCCTAGTCCCTTTTAATTCTCCAATCTGTGGACTGACGACACGCCTGGAATGCTAGGGACAGCTGCGCCGGCCGGGGCTCCTGTCTAAAGAAGGGTCCTGTCTCTCTCTCGCTCACGCTGACTGTCTCACCCTACTGTATGTTACCCCTCCTCTACCCCCACCCATTACCTTATCTGCCCCACACAGCCCATACTCCCCAGTCCATAACTCACACACTTGGTAAAAGCACCTCTTGAAGGGAAACCAGGGGCCGTGTCACATTTCACACACGGCTGCGGGGTCAGCGAGGCAGGAGTTGCACAGTGGCATGAATTTCCACTGTGAAGTGTTGCTCTGAAAACTGATGCCCAAAGGCTCAAGTCAAGTCAGAAGTATAATACTTTTTACAATACAGAGTGCCATGTTCAAAGCATTAATATTAGGTGCATTAAACTATTCTGTTTTAGTGTTGTTAGTACTGAGATACTGTTTTAGCTTAACATTTTTAATTAGTTTTCTTTTTTTATATTTTACATTTCATTTTAATTCCATTATTTATT
>SCHK01008799.1:1135-13653 GCA_004124795.1 Poropuntius huangchuchieni
AATGTTTTTGCATTGCATTTGGAATGTTAGAATGAAAATAAAATACTTTTATAATTCCAGAATTATTTTTAATTTTCATAATTTTTTTCTGTATAATTTTAATTATTGTATAATTGCTGTAAAATGTTGCCTTTAAAAAGGTTACATTTAACATTACTATTTGAGTAATGATATTTAAAAAGAAGTGGTTAAAATGTTAAATATCCTGTTAAATTTTCATTATTTTGTAGTTATTATACATGCAGTTTTTTATTATATTAACTGAGAGAATACATTAAATTGTACTATTAAAAAGTTACATTTAACATTACCATTTGGATGAATTTCAAATAACTAAAATGTGAATAAAATGTAAAAGAAATTCTTATAAAACAAAATGATTTTGTATTTAGTTATTTAGTTAAATATTTAATTTGAATTTATATAACTGTTACAATAATAAAAGCAAATTATAAACTTTAAAAAAAATACTTTTAACTTAATTTATTTTTTCTAAGTGCACCTAAATCTGACAAGGTATCGATTTGTATCGCCCCTCGTGGTGACTGTAATACTGTTATTGTTGTAGTATGGTTACTGACGTTAAAAATTATGATGACAAAATAAACTACATTTCCCATAATGCATTGTGGCTCGCGTCTTGCGCAAACTCAGTGAGCGCTGACTGGTTACTGTATTCCCTCCTCATTTCAGTGTAAGATGGTGGTAAAAATCTGCTACCTAAATAAACAGTAAAACTGAGTAGGCAAACATCTAATCAATTTTGAACATCTAAGCTGTGGAATAGTGCTCATTCCAAACTATCAGATAGGCACATCTGATCAGTTGAAAGGCAGAAACCCCCGCCTAAACTAGAGTGAATATCCCTTGGAGTGGAATCCCTGCAATACAGGACCAGCTAGTAGAAGTGAGTACCCTACAAAACAACTGCTTTAATCGCGATCAGTGCACCCGAATATAACTACTACATCGGTATTAGGTTTGTATATGTGTGCTGAAGCAGACTAACCCCATGGTAAAAGAATAAAACCTTCAGTTTAAGTGCAGGATGTAGTCAAAGGTGGACAGGCGGCGGTTCCTCCTCTAGTCGCCGGGCCGTGTAGTAGGAGAGTCGCAGGCTTTAGCTGTGTGTAGGCCGCAAAACAGAAACGTTCAGAAAACAGTCGTTGTCGACAGAATATATATGTAGGGAAAGTCGTTTTATTAACTTTCAATCATTTCAAAATATCCGTGCTTTTAAGTTTGTGTGTTATTTGTTGTTGGAGGGTAAATTAAATGTTTTTAGGCGTTGTGTTGTGTGCCGCACGTCAGTTGAAGTCTGTCCCAGCTGTAGAGACACCTGACCGGCTTTCAGCGCGACTGACGCGCCGCTAGACATATATGATGTGAGATGTCAATAATTGCGATTTCAATAATAATTCATAGGCTTTAAAATAGGATTTAATGTGCTGTTCATTTAATTAATGTCAAGTTGAAGCAGAAACAGGCTCTGCGGAGGTCTACCAATCTAAACTGTTTTGATGTAGGCAAAGGCGAGAGATTGAATTGTTAATTTTTAATACATGCTTTCGCTGATATAACTTAATATATGCTATTTAGAATGTATATTCTTGTGAGGAAAATATTAGCTATATCTTTTAAACACGCATTTGTTGTGATACCAATGTCAGGGTTGGACAAAAGAGATACTCCATCTAATGCGATTCGCAATTCATTTAGATAGAAAGCTTTAGTATGTTGTGCTAAATACTATATTGGCTCTGTTTTGTGTGTAAAAATCGTTTATTTGAAATGGAAATATTGTAAATTAGGTAGTCGTGTCTGTCTATAGACTATGAATACCTGACTTTCAGTCATCTCTAATGTGACCCAGTGGTCCTATTCTGCAATCCCAATACATCAGCATGTTTATAGACAACTGGGCCAACTGATTGTAATGAGAGAAACATGAAAAGGCTTAATGTGCTTTGTGTTAGCTTGATGTTTTGGACTACTATGAGCCCATGACAGCTGACTGTATTAATTTGGCATGGCTATTCACCTTGTTTTGATCTAACTGTATGCCATTTTTCAATATGAATATTTAACAAGAGCATTTAATGTACTAAATTAAATCTTCTTCATTCACGATGCCACATTGAAATCAAATCTACTTGCCTTGACTTTGCATCAGCCCTTCAGCCGACCTGCCAGAGGCTATCCCGAACTTGCCGTACGATAGGATGTCCCGCAGTCCCGAGCTGAAAGAAGACCCCATGGAGTGCCCACTGTGCATGGAACCGCTGGAGATTGACGATGTCAACTTCTTCCCCTGCACCTGCGGCTACCAAATCTGCCGCTTTTGCTGGCACCGCATCCGCACAGACGAGAACGGACTCTGCCCTGCTTGCAGAAAGGTACGATTCTGCTTGAATTTTGTGTAAAACTACTATGATTGTGATGGAATACTTGTTCTTTATCTGTTTGTCAAAATGCCAACGTCGCTATTGGGACACCGTTGCACTGTATATGAGAAGCCGTCATTGATGTGCACTTTCTCAGGTAGTAGTTTGTACTGATATGGCTGATAGCGATATCTAAAACAGTGGTTCTCATCTCTTGTCTCATGAACAGCAGGAGAAAATTATGTTTAATGCGAATAATAAAACCCAACTAACATCTAATATAAAAACCTGTATAATCGTGGATAGTTTGTATAGCAAAATAAAAAGGATTTTAAAAGGCATGAGAAATTACTTCTTTTTCTTTTTTTTTTTCATTGTTCAGTGCTTCATCTGTCACAAATGTATTCAAGGTTAAAGAAAATACGGCATGGTTTGAGCTAAAATATGGCTGAACGTAAATGCAAACACTTAAACTATAAAGTTTATTAGCTTTTCTAATGAGTTAATCAGTTATATTAAATACATTTGAAATGATTTATTACCTATTACAATTATGTAACCTCACCTCACCCTCATGTTGTTCCAAACCCATAAATATATATTTATTGATTGATTGATTGATTAATCGCTCGCCACTTAATGCTCAATAGGGTTGCAAAGGGGTGAAAAGTTTCTGGTAAATTTCCGGAAACTTTCCAAAAATCCCTGGAATATTCCCAAAAATCCTGGAAAGGATATTTATGGAATATTTTGGAAGTTTACTGGAAATTTTCCACTTTTTTGCAACTCTAATGCCCAACATACTGTCTGACTCCTTAGGCAAAATCTGTTCAAAATCACCGATCTAGAAAGCTGGATGGTCAATACGTATTGTTAAATATAAAAAGACATATTGTTATGCACAAGCACAGTAGTCAAATACCATCTGATTATGTTCTCAAGCCGGATTATGCAATTGTGGCTAAAGCGTATTGCGCCACTTTCTTGGCAAACCGCACTTCCCAAGTGTAAACGCAATGTGGTTCGTTTGACTCACTGTGATGGTGTCAGCCTGGAAACTTGACCTATTTGAGTTCTTTGAGAATTGCCACCCCTCAGATACAGGTTCAAATGAGGTAACTGGCTCTGTGTGTTCTGTAGCCTTATCCAGAGGATCCGGCAGTATACAAACCGCTGTCACAAGAGGAGATTCAGAGGATAAAGAACGAGAAGAAGCAGAAGCAGAATGAGAAGAAGCAGAAGGTGACAGAGAACCGCAAGCACCTGGCCAGTGTCCGTGTGGTACAGCGGAACCTCGTGTTCGTTGTGGGACTTTCTCAAAGACTCGCAGATGCGGAGGTGAATGCTTATGTTCTAATTAATTATCAATGCTGATAACAGTTGTGCTGAATATTTTCATGCTCACTGATAAATGGAAAGCTCAAAAGATCAGCATTTATTTAAAATAGAAATATTTTGTAATATAAATGTCATTTTTAATAAATGTAATGCATTCTTGCTAAATAATTGTATTAATTTCTTTAAAAAAAAACAAAAAAAAAACATACTGACCCCAACCTTTTAAATGGTAGTGAACAATTTAATAAATAGAATGAATTAAATTGGTAATTTATTTTTGAAATTTGTAACTGATTACAAACGTTTGAACAGTAATGTATTTAATCTCAATGTATGTGTATTTAAATCTCTGATCATGTAAAATCCGCTGCCCTCTATGGCCATATCATATCAGTGAGAAATGTGTCACTTCCTGTAGGAGGTAAAGGAGAGTTGTCATCAGCAAGTAATTTACATTTTGCTGAACAAAAGGAAATTTCCTCCCTCAGAGTCATTTTGCAGTTTGATTGCATGATAAGTGGGTATAATTCAGTGTAGTGTGTGTTTTGTGGTTCATGCAATAATTCACTTGAAGAATTACTCTCACTTTGATTACTTCTCAGGTTCTAAAGCGCCCAGAATATTTCGGAAAGTTCGGTAAAATCCATAAAGTGGTCATCAATAACAGCACATCATATGCAGGTTCACAGGTAAGAAAAGCCACGTTATCTTAGTTATTAAACATGATGCTCACGTGCTTCCTGTGCGTTTAGCACCTGTGAAAAAGTCTCTGGCTTAAGACTACAGCAAAAGAGTAGAATAAAGAAAACACACACTTATATTTATTTTGACCTTTCACTTCACAGGGTCCTAGTGCCAGTGCCTATGTAACTTACATTCGTTCAGAGGACGCCCTTAGAGCAATACAGTGTGTGAACAATGTCATAGTTGACGGTAGAACACTCAAGGTAGGTGCTAAACCATCACAATTTAAGCCATTTACAAAATGATCACACGTTAAGTATGTTATGTCTGTGTTAAATGTTTATTGTGTATTCTGTGACTTTGAAGTTGTTTGCTTTTAAAATACTTGTCTGTCATTGTTTTGTCTCAAGGCTTCTTTAGGTACAACAAAGTACTGCAGTTATTTTCTCAAAAGCATGCAGTGTCCTAAACCGGACTGCATGTATTTACACGAACTAGGGGATGAAGCTGCTAGTTTTACAAAAGAAGAAATGCAGGTGAGCACATTTGTTTAGATCAATCAGTTCAGAAAAAAACATTTAGAAAAAGTTTTGCTGTATGTTTTTTTTTTTATTATTCTGGATATTGTTTGACTGCTATGTGTGAATTGTTTTTAGGCTGGGAAACATCAAGAGTATGAACAAAAATTACTCCAAGACCTTTACAAAGCAAACCCCAACTTTTTACAAACCTCAACATGTGGGGAGAAGTCAAAGAGCAAACCCAACTCCACTCAGAGGTGTTTTTTTATCCTAAATTTAATTGCTGCACCTGCCCAGTCAGATGAACATACTCATATTTATAATTGACATTGAATGTGGCTTATGGTTGCAATATATTCTATAATTAAGTAATAATTAATTTTCTAAAAATATACACACAATACCAGTCTTATGCTCATCTATGCAGCATTTATTTGATAAAAAAAATACAATAAAAAAACAATAATATTGTGAAATTACCATTTTAAATGTTTTCTCTTTTAAATCTATTTTAGAATAATTTACTCCTTGTATTTTAAATATATTTATTCAGTAGCCATTAGTCTAGTCTTCAGCATCATGTGATTCTGATGATTTGTTTTTTTTAATTCTTTGATGAATAGAAATTTATTTGAATTAGATTTTTTAAAACATTGTCTTTACTGTTACTTTTGATAAATTGAATGCATCCTTGCTAAATAAAAGCATTTATTTAATAAATAACTTACTGACCCCAGACATGAATATTGCATTGTGTAATATTGAATATTGTCTCTTTTTTCTTTTTTATGTGAAGTGTGATTTCCATTTTTAACTTTAACATTTTTCCCCCAGACCCAATAGTACCAATAAAGAAGGGTGGCCCTCATTACAGAACTATGGGAAAATGGTTAACGGTTTAACCACAGAGCATCGCAAGTCTCCTCCTCTTTTAGACTGCTTAACAGACTCAGACCACATGACTCCAGACGAACCAGACCCTGAACAGGGAACAGAACAGAACACAGGCCTTCCACCCTTCCCATCAGCCTTAGAGCCTACCAGGTACTGTACTGCAGAAGCCTGGCCAGTTGTTCTTCTTATATAGAGCAATATACGTTGCTTCATATCAAGTGATTTTTTTTCTTCCTGTGTGTTTTCGTGTGTGCTTATCACATTGTGCTTCCACTTCAGTCCGATTGGCAAACCAACAGAACCCATAAGTATAGGAAACGGGGAAAATATATCACAGGTAAGTGCTAAAAACTCTCTAAGAATAGTTATTGTGGGGTATTTTTTATTTTTTTTGATCCATCTGTCTGTGTTTGGTTTGGCAGACATCCAGTAGCGATTCTCCATCTCCTCCACCCGGCCTTACTAAACACAGCCTCGTTGTGCCCATCAGCGTGGCCGAACTCACAGCGCGTTCCCCCTTCGAGGGGGCGGCAGCAGAGTCTCAGTCTCTTTTCTCAGACAACAGCAATTTCAGACATCCCAACCCCATCCCCAGCGGCCTGCCCCCCTTCTCCAGTTCACCACAGGGAGCCTCCGACTGGCCCATGACTCCAGAACCACAGAGCCTTTTCACTTCAGGTAGGCCTGTACAGTGAATGCAGTGTAGTGGACCAATAAGATTGCAGTATGGGCAGAGCTAAACCCACCAAACTCTCTTCCTTTTGCAGAAACTATCCCAGTGTCGTCCTCCACTGATTGGCAGGCGGCATTCGGTTTTGGCTCTTCGGCTAAGCAGCAGCAGCAAGACGATGACCTCGGCTTCGACCCATTTGACGTCACACGGAAGGCCCTGGCCGACCTCATAGAGAAAGAGTTGTCAGTCCAGGAGCATTCCCCCCTCTCTCCCATCCCCTCTTCCCACCAGACCAGCCTCCCCAACGGCCAACAGCGCCTTCCTCACCTCCAGCACAGAGGCCTCTATAACTCCTTCAGCCTGCCCCAACACATGGCCGCACGCCACCCCTGGATGGGCCTTCCCACCCGCAATAACCTCACACACTTGAACCACACGGCCTCAGCTGCACACAGCCATTTCTTAGACCTGAGCATGCCGGCCCAACACCACAGCACCGGCCTTGGGGGGATTCCTATATCAGGTTAGGGGATGCATCTGTCTTGTGCACTCCAGTCTTTTTTGTGAAACACCTGTGTGTGTGTGTGTGTGTGTGTGTGTGTGTGTGTGTTAAAACACCTGGTCTAAGCAACACCCGCTTCAAGCCCACTGATCCAAATACAAACTTTGTGAGTTGTTGAACTCATTCCCAGTATGTTTATTGTTGTTTTTTGCACTGAGTTGCATTTTAATTGTAATTTTATTTTCCACTGATGGCTAATTCAGCTTGTTTGTGCCCCTGAGCCCTTTATGAGAGCAAACTGTGGTCATCTTCAGTGTTGTTATTAACTAAAACTATTAAAAACTATTTTCGGTAATTGAAATCAAGCTTAAATAAAATATAAGCAATAAATTAAAAACGTAAACTTAAGTAATATTGCTTTGGCAACTAAAAGAAGTAAAAATTACTTCCAGACTGAATAAAACTAAAACGGATATAAAGCTAAAAATCACAGAAAAAATTACTAAATTAAAATGAAAACTAAAAATATTTTTAAAAGATATTAGTATAATATAAATAGCATTTAATAAGTACTATAGTATAGTATTTTGTATAGACATAATATTAAGATAAAACTGGTCATCTTTAACCTCACATCTGAATTTTTTTTTTCTTGTTGATTATCCTATTTCACGTACAATTGTTTGCAAATGTCAGTTTCACATATATTTAAAGGGATAGTTCACCTGAAAATGAAAAATTTGTCGTTAATTACTCATCCTCATGTCGTTCCAAACCCGAAAGACCTTTGTTCATCTTCAGAACACAAATTAAGATATTTTTGATTAAATATGAGAGTTTTCTGATCCTGCATAGACATCGACGCAACTGACACGTTTAAGACCCTAAAATGTAGTGAGGACATCATAAAAATGGTCCATGTGACCTCAGTGGTTCAACGGTAATGTTATGAAGCAAAGAGAATACTTTCTGTGTGCTGACGCAGGATCCGATATTCATATGCTTGTAAACCAGGCAAATTTTCATTTTTGGGTGAACTATCCCTTTAAGCATGCCGCAGAATTTAAATTCTCATGTTTTTTTCATTAATTTCTTGCTCTTTCAGAAAACAATGGTTCTGTGGAAAGCATAAATGTGAAAGAGTGGCAGGACGGACTGCGAGCACTCCTACCAAATATCAACATCAACTTTGGAGGCCTCCCGAACTCTACCTCTTCCTCCTCCTCTTCCTCCACTTCCAGTGTGAACCACATCGGGGTGCCGGTAGGATCGACTGGAGTCTCGCACAGCCTCAGCTGGGACAGTACGGCCAGTTGGATGGACCCCGCCATCATCACAGGTGTGTTTTAAACTCTCCGGTTCCAGATAAAACCTTGATTGGCAATTACACTCATTCATGTCCATTTTCAAACTGCAGGTATCCCATCATCCGCAGGCAACAGTTTGGACTGTCTCCAGGATGACAATCCGCCACACTGGCTCAAGTCGCTGCAGGCGCTCACAGAGATGGACGGACCGCCCAGCTCCAGCGCACTCCCACAGCCCCCGCACACCGGCCTCCTGGACGCGGCCGCCCAACTGTCCTTACACAGAGCCGCCTGGGCCCCTTACCTCCCTCCTCCCACACTCACCCCAAGTCAGTTCCACTCCCCACCTCCAGGTTTTCAAACAGCCTTCAGACCCCCAGCGCAGACGGCCACAGACATCCTACAGAGTGCCGGTATTGACCGTCACTAAAGACAACCCTCTCTCAATTTAACTGCATCACAAATATGAAACTGCAAATATACCCCTTCCATTAATAACGTAACATAAGCTCTTGTCTTTCTACCCTTTCCCTCTCCATCCCTTCCCCATCAGGATTTGTTTGTCTGTTGTCAGTTTTTTTTGAAGGCACACATACGATGAGCACCATCAGTGCAGGGAAATGATTGAGACAGACACTGAGGGTCCTAACACATATTCACACACACCTTCACATGATTCTGGGGGAAAATAAGTGTCTGACAGTGAAATGTGCCGAGGAAACCGTGAGCACTGATGTGTACATGTGACTAACAATGGCTAAACGGAATGTGTTTAAACGAATAACGTGTCTGATTGGCGTCACTCCTTCGTCCAAGGTACAGGCTGTAATTTAATACTGTGAATCTTTACACTTCCCGTACGTTAGGTCTCACCACCGCTTGAAGGAAATGGATTATAATATGTTCTCGGCTTCTTACACGTTTAATGTTTACGAAGCCACAGGTGAGATGTTTGAGTGCATTAGTAGAATCCAAACCCTGGTCCTCTTTAGAAGGGACTCCATTAATCACAGAGTAGTACCTTCTTTAATCTTAGGCTGGGATCCATTTTGGATTCAAGGGTGGTGTGAGACCTGACACGCCGCTACACGAAGTCTACAGTAACTTCATTCCCATGAAGAGAAGTGAGAAAGACCACTGTGGAAGTGTTTATTGGCTTGCCTATAGAATAAGCCATTCATACAAGGTATGAATCAGGAATCGAGTCTGGAACCTTGGAAAGGATGGTAACAAAAGAGACGTGTCAAGACATGATTGCAGATAATATGAGTGTTGAAAGCGTGAAGACGGGCACACACTAACATGCCGCCATTCCAAGGCCTTCAAATGATTTCTACTCTTTCTTTCTCATCTGTGTGGCCATACTAAACAGTATTTATCAAACGCAATCACTCATTCTTTCAGGAAAAAAATCAATGTAGTCCAACATTTGGGTTTAACATGCTGCTGAGATCATTTAATACAAAATAAAGCGCTAAAAGAAAAGAATTGACCCCTTTTCTGCTGGTCTGGAACAGTGAAACCTTAAATAAAATTGAGTATTCATTGCCTCTGTTTGATTCTCTGGTTTTTTTCTGACAATGTGTAGTTTGAGTAGAAGCAGTAGGGTGTTTTTTTTACATGAGGCATTTTATTGTCCAATGAAGAAATAATTGACATTGAAAACAACTACAGCACATAATGAAATTCATGGTAATTATACATCGGAAAGGTCTTGGGAAACGGTAAATTCATCTTGAAGTTCAAACACGGTCTACTGAACACAAAGACAAACACCAAGAACCGCTTCACCAAGGACATGCTGAACTCATGTCGGGATGAAAGCATTTATACAACTGTACAAATGTGCTTGTATAACAGATTCTTCTTTTTGCACATCAATTGAGAGCCATGGCTTGCCACCTTCCAGCACAAAATGTCTTTCAACAGCCTCTTTGTTTTTAATACCCATGAAGTCTATGAACAGGTTTATGTTAATGTACAAAGTGTCATGTGAAGCTTTAGCACACCGTTCCGTTCTCCATGCGAGACTTAGGACAGGAGGTACGGGATGGTGGGGGAGGCTGAATCGATGGTGCCAGGGTGCAGAAGAACCCAGCTATGAGGGTCAGTCCTAGTCCTCCCCAGGCACTGAACATGGACCAGCCGTAACCATGGCTTATATCATCCGGAAGGCTGAAGAGATAACGTGGGTAGCGAGACAGTTCGAAGTTGATGCCGGCCACACAGGTGCAAAGAGAGATGATGCAGAAGGTACCTGAGGTGGGACATGATACTAGATGTTTAGAGATCAGGCACCAAGCATTGGCCAATGGGTTTTTAAGAGAACAAACATGGAGGAATTCACATACCTCCCATGAGGAAGAGTAGACCGGCGACGTAATGCATGAGGCCTTGCTCCCAGCAACAGCCCAAAATCCCAATGGTCCAGCCAAACAGAATGATGGATAGAGCCATGCCCATGAAGCCAGCTGTCATCCGACGCAAATCTGGAGAAATAAAGACATAAACCAATACTGAGGTCCCAATGAGTACACTACACCATAGTGGGAGGAGCCCTTTGTAAGAACGCCCAGGACATCACTAATGCAAACTTACGTAGGGCATGCCAATCATCTTGCTGGATAGTTTTGGTGATATTGTAGGAAAGATCCTTTCGTGTCACTGCAGAGGAGGCGTAATAGTACTTTATAAAGGAGCAACGCTCGATAGTTCCTAGAAAAACAAGAAAATCATTATTAGATCCAGACCCAGTGTGATAATTTAGACTTGTAAACATGCCCAGCTTTAGTAAGGTGGGCCTGGAGAGGTGGGGTGGAGGTTGTCGATCTCATAATTAGGTGGACCAAGTCCCCCGTGGAGCTGAGATTTCTTGTGCATATGGACAAGTGTCACGTTTAGATGAGTAAACTACCCAGATGGTCGAGAGAGTATTGCTCATATGGTCAAAATTAGTAGTTCTCAATCCAAGTCCTGGAGTACCACCATGTTCAGATCTTGAAGCCTCTATTAACGAGGAATATATATGAAATATATCAAGTGTGTTAAATTAGGTAGACATCCAGAATGCGCACTGCTCAGGTTCTCCAGGACCAAGCTTGAGGACCACTAATCAAAACCACTACAATTCCAAGAAAACTGAATGTTTAATCACCAAGATGCTCATGATGTCCAATACTGAGAAAGCATTAAGGGGGATTTTTCGATTAAATGAATTGCCACTTTACTCTGATGCATCCGTAGGCCTGCTTATATACATTTAGTAGAGATGTCAAGCTAGCTTTAAATGGCAGTTTCCAGACTCTCATTATGGCAGCATCAACACATATACCTATAAGGCTCAGGTGGATGTTTTTACCTTTTTGTATGAGCTCTTCGATGTCTGGGTCAAATCCCACCCTGTAGCATTTGCTCCACAGCCCCATGTTGGTTGAATTGTAGCGTCTGCTGCACTCATCCGCCGCGCTCATCGCGAACAGCTGACGCCGGTTTCTATTCAGCAGCAGTCGGTCTTCCCATCGGTCCAGGCTCGCTCGGCTGGCTCGCAGTGGAAGGCTGTGGTTGGGGATGTAAATGAAACCCGGATCGCTCCTGCGGTTCGAGAAAGTTCGGCAACGCTCCTTGTACCTCCTCGCGTCCGTTTCGTACCAGTGATCCGATGAGATCGCGACCGTCAGGAAACACAAGGCGACGAGAGACAGACAGAGACCCGTGTACAGAAGCCACTTCCCCGTCGCCATCGTTCTGCCAGGCCGCCGATCAGCACCTCATGGTGGACAGCTCCTTCGACCGAGGCAGCGGATCAGTCCAGCTCGAGCATCGTTTTTCGTGTTAAAAAGGCGAAATGTTGAGGTTGCTGTAAACATGCCCTTTTAAATGAACGAGATGCGTCGATTATTACAGAAATCCTCTAGCCTACACGTAGGCTGTATTGAGGAGCGGGTTCCGCTCTTCCTCTCTGAGCTGCTGCAGGCAGAGACACATGACAATCACACACAGGAACTGAAAACCCTTCAAAAATGGAGGGGGAAATTAGTAAAAATAAATAAATCACTGTAAATAACGATTTCAAGTTTTTTTTTGTTTTTTTTTTTAAGCCATTTTAAGCATTAACGGTTGTTACTGTTATGTTTTATATTATTTGTAGGGTCTGAGAATTTTTAATTTTTTTTAATTTTTTTTTTTGATGAAGTGATGTTTAACCTTTAGACAGCG
>SCHK01008875.1:0-12287 GCA_004124795.1 Poropuntius huangchuchieni
GTGATTGGCTGTTTGCCAGTGATGTCACACATTCATGTGCACGTGCACCACAAACTCAGGATCAAAGCCTGAGTTGACAAAGAAAGTTGATGATCAGCTTCATGTTACCAACAAAGCCGGATTGGAGTGGTTTGGTTTTGTCAACTCGAAACTAATCCTGTAACTCTGAATTTGTTCATCTACCATCATGGTACAGGCCCCAGGTTTCTGTGCAGTTGTAATCAGCAAAAACAGGCTACAAAGTGTCCACATACGGCTCTGTGTCAGTACAGCAGTTCTGGCCGCTGTCCCATCTAATGTCCACAGGTCAGTGAGATCTTCAAAACACACTGTTATCAGTCAAAGCAAACACACTGTTACAACACCATTAATGTCCAGCTACAACACAGATACACTTGACCTAAAACGGCTTTTTATTTACATGTATTGAGCACTGTGTCAAGCCATAGTCCAACAGCAGTTTAAATGTTATTGCAGGCTGAAAGCACAATACATGATATGATAAGGACTTATGATATTTAATAATCAAAATAAAACCTGATATTTAATATGAAAATATATTTTGACCCCACATTTAAAGCTATTTTAACTGTGACACACTTAAGACAGAAGAGTCAAAACAATTACCACATCAGATCCAAACAAGAAATATGAAACAAGGTTTTTGCAGTGAGGTTGTAGCAGCTCATTTTCACCAGAAGATGTCAGTGTTGTAACATTTCTTGACTACTAAAGGTCTAACATAAATATGGTGATATCAAATATCACTCCAATGGATAACAAAATATCTGCGCTTAAAGAAAAGTTCATTTAAAAATGGAAATTTCCTGAAAATGTACTCATGCTCAGACCATCCAACATATAGGTGATTTATGGAACAGATTTGGAGAAATGTAGCCATACATCACTTCTGCAGTGAATGGGTGCCGTCAGAAAGAGAGTCTAAACAGCTGATAAAAGCATCACAATAATCCACAAGCAATCCAGTCCATCAATTAATGTCTTGATAAGCCAAAAGATGCATGTTTGTAAGAAACAAATCCATAATTCTGATGTTTTTAACTTTAAACCATTGCTTCTGGTCAAAATATGACTCCAACAATAACGCTTGCTCCGGTGAAAAAAGTCATCTGGTCTGAATCAGGAGAGAAATATGCACAGATTAAGCAGTTTACAAGTGAAAACAGTCCAAAACCATTCCAAACAAATATATGAGTGGATTTTTATGTGAGAGAGAGACAACAGTAGATGGACCTTTTCACTGGAGGAAGTGTTATTATGGATACGGTTTTAAAACACCTGAATGATGGAGTTGTTTCTTACAAAAATGCAGTTCAGCAAATTTTCATTTTTAGGTGAGCCATTCCTTTAAAATCCTGCTTTCTCAGAGCTATCTTAACATTTCGGAGCCATTCACCAACAGGTCTTAATGTGATATTTAGCACATCTATGAAGTCAGTTCTTCTTGAGTTGGTGTACTTTATTACATTAACTATGGACGTGATCCATGTGCGCTTGACAACTAGAAACATCATAATCCCATGTTTTACCATTAATAGCTTTTTCAATTATGAAATGTTTTGCTTGGAAAGTGGTCTTTTTCCATCTTTATGTCATATAATAAAATGGCATTCATTCATATTGTGTCTTATTTTAAATGCAAGACCACTGTACACACAAAGCTTCCTTATAAAAAGCTGCATTATAAAAATGTATGTGCACAATTTTGTAATGAAATAAGTTTCCAGAAAGTCACATAATCAGTTTCTTTGTTTATTGGGACACAATAAAGCTGAATGATATGTTTGCTGCATTCAGTCAATGTGACATAAAACACTGGCACACGTTACAATGTGTCATTCTCTCAGCCATTAGTTAGCATTAGTGTGGTAGCAGCACTGAAACAGCAATGAACACACACTGTAAACATCTGGAAGGATGTTTCTATGGGAAAGCTGCTTGGATCTTATATCAAGTATATTACATTCATTTTTGTTAAAGAAAAAAAAAATGGAACGTATAAGCACCGTTTATGGTGGTACACCGATATGCATTTAAATGGCACATCAATGTGTTACTGGCAGGCAAAATACGATTATAACCGTGTTGCTCTTCACTACAGAAAATAACGTGGTGACTTCTAGCTGATTGTCTAATTAGGAATATAATGATATTTTTGGTTAGGTTGTGTACAATCACATGTTGAACATGTCCTGTTCATATTTCAACCCAAATTCAAAAGAAAAATATGAAATAGTTTTGCACAGAACAAATAAAGAAAGTTATTTTATGACGGATAAACTAATTTCCTTCCCACTCTAATTGTGATCATGCAAAATAAGGTGACAAGAACTGGGGAAGAAAATAAGCACAAATGAACCTACAATAATCTTCACTTTGTTTCTGCAAAATCTAATTTCTATTTATTTACGAACTTTTGATTTTGGGGATAAATATGCAAATCATCAGATTCACTCTGCTAGCAATCAATAATTTTGCAGAATATCCAGTGAATATGTCAGAATTGGCATATTTATGACTAAATAATTACCTGATTTTTAAAAATAAACTGTAATATACTGCATTTTATCCATTCTCTTTTTAAGAATTGATACATTTGTATAATTTCTCTCTGGTCCAGGTACAGTCAACTTGCAATAACATGAAGATTAACAACATCTAAAGAGAAACTAAATTATTTCCTTGACAAAAAGATGTTGTCTTTATGTATGTGATAATGTTCTGGATATTCCTCACTTCAGCATGGACATTTCAACTGAGTAAATGACATAGTATTACACAACAGAAAACAATTAGACAATCAAAACTTCATCTTTAGTATGCATATTTATAAAGCTAGATCTAAAATATCCTTTCATGTATCATAAAAACATCAGTATTTAAATCTCATGGGATGTGTGACAACAAACATTGAAACTAACACAAAAGTTGCCTTCATTAATAGAATCTTTATGGTAATGGTTAAACCTGAAATGGATTATGGGTACTGTAGTTGTAAGAAGAGCGAGAAAAACATCCCATCATTCCTCCTCTGCCGTGTATATACGGTACATCAATGTGACGATTAGTGCGGCGACAGCAGGTATCAACCAGTTTGACCACCAGCTGAAACAAGAGACCAAATGGAAGGTTTGGAACAAAGCACTTGGTAATTAACTTGAATTATTAATTGGAATCTTGCTATTTCTGTACTACAATGGAAAGTTTCAAGTGAAACTAAGAGAAAACAAACTTAGGCGATCACTTAGACAACAGTAAAACATGAAGTGTGTTACAAGTCACAACATCCACATTTCTTAAAAATGTCTTAAAACTTTTAGCTTTGTGTGCGTTACTTATATAGAAAAACCTTGGGTTATTCTAAGGCATAGAATTTGGTCATTCATTGGAACTTACCTTGTACTTTCTTGTACGGTCGTTACAAGTGTTTCCTGTGAAACAGAAAACCAAATGCGTGTTTAGGTGTTGCCACTCGATGCAAGTCCAAAACAAAGACAGTGCAGAGTTTGTTAAAATCATAAGCATGGAAAAAAACTATTTGAAAAATGATTTACGTACCGGTGGTTTGGCAAGCTTGTCCCTGTCATCCTGCGAGAAATGCAGAGGAGGAGAGGCATGAATACAAATATCACAGGCTTTTTTCACACAGTGACATTTTATCAACAAAGCAAATTAATTAGCATGTCTTACCAAGCAAACAGTGACTAAAACACATAAATCAGCTTTACAGTGGTTGTTAAAACAACTACTAATCAAGGCTGAGGAAAATTCACAATGTTTATATGTCTGTATATGCTAGGCATTGTGTGTGTAAATATATATTTACATTACTGTTCATTCTATTTGATGTTTTTGTGCTAACCAAGACAGTAAAAACAGTAATATTGTGAAATATTATTACAATTTAAAATAACTATTTTCTATGTGAATTTATTTTAAAATGTAATTTATTCCTGTAATCAAAGCTGAATTTTCAGCATCATTATTCCATTATTTAGTGTCACATGATCCTTCAGAAATCAAAAGATGTTGATTTGCTACTTATGAAACATTTCTAATTATTATCAATGTTGAAAACAGATTTTCTTTATTATTGTTATTATTAATATAATTTGTGTTATTCAAACAAAAAAGATTATTACTGTTATTATTTATTTATAAAAATAATAATAATTTCCTTCCATTTTAATTTTACTTTAAATCTGAATTACTGTTCTGCATGAAAGGTTCACAGCCCTCCTCCATTCCTGTCACAGAAACTGTCTGATAGTATCTGTGCTCAATCCAGCAACATCACAGATCCTCCAATAGAAATAAAATTGGCTTCCAGGTTATCG
This sequence comes from Poropuntius huangchuchieni, assembly GCA_004124795.1. Taxonomy (NCBI): domain Eukaryota; kingdom Metazoa; phylum Chordata; class Actinopteri; order Cypriniformes; family Cyprinidae; genus Poropuntius; species Poropuntius huangchuchieni. The sequence continues at coordinate 4,359 of SCHK01008875.1, forward strand.
ATAATATCTCATGCCCCTGTATGTCTATGAAAACATCTCGGATTTCATGAGATACAGCTGTGAATCAACAGGTCTGATGCTGTCCAGGATGAGAAACAAAGACTTCTGTTGGATCATACCCAGATATCTCAGGTGGATTAAGAAGTCCGTTATTTTGATTTGTTTTCCCCTTTTTAATTCACATAGGTTTCTGATTGGCATCCATTGGTGTGATGTCATAACTTCACTTAAACTATAAATTGATAATGACTTAATGTCTATTTATGCTTTTTTCGTATGCCAGCGCTGACTGATGTCCGCAAAGCAACACATGCAAAACAGGCTTAAAAAAACACGTAAGGTGCATTTTAAAATTACAGCCACAGAGAGCTGTCTAGCTTTTTTATTCTACTTTCAATAAGAGAAGAAATAGAGCATGTTGTGAATATATGTTTAAATGTATGTCTCAGAAAGCACACAGTAATCTGATGTTTTAATGTGGTACCAAAAGGCCTTCTTTAGACTATTGCTCAAAAGTAATATTGCACTCTGGCAGACTTACTGGATGCAGCTCTCCTATGAGCATAGAACTGGCCATCTCACGTGCATCTGTCGAATGTCCGACATCTTCAAAACTCTCCGTGGCATCTCCACCCGCCTGCTCTCGCAGCACCTCCTCTCCACCCGGGTGCTGTGGACACCAGCAAATACATCAGATCATCAAGTTTAACACAAACCCACTAATGCTTACTTACAATATACCCTTTTGACCTTTCAAAAATACTGCCTAGGAAATTATCAGTTGATTTAAGTGTCAACAGTGCACTGAGTCATGCAACTTAAAATACCTTGTGTGCATTTTTAGATCTAGCAAGAGTAATGTTGCTAGATTAGGTACTTCTCTTGATCTAGATAATATGGAAGGAGGTGAAATGTTAGGTTAGGGTGGTTATATAATCTGTTACATCAAAGCGGTGTGTGATAGGACTAGTCCTTCCTTTCACATATATCTGATCAATAGTAATCAAAAATATTTGTGAATTTGTTATTTAAACGAGTTATATTAAGTCAATACAATACATTTCAACATGGTTAATGCATTAAGGCTAATTCCACACTAAACACTACTATTAGCAAAGGTCACCCTATTCAACACTTACTTTTGTACTAAGCGTTTTAAGCTGACTTTTTAAAATGTATTCGTTTATAAATTCTATGCATTATAATGCACGTATATTTTATTCATATTATGCATTACACAATTCTAGTGCAACGCTCTGCTTGTTTATACAATGCAATACATAACTTACACGTATTGCATGTATTTCACAATTCAAAAACGACAATGCCTTAATGCTAATATTTTTGGCACCAAACTGAACCTTTGAGGCTCTGTTTTAAAACTCACCTCCTCGAGAAACTTTGTCACGTCGTACACTTTATGATGAATGATAATCCATGTGCTTTTAAAAGAGTTCCGTTCCTCCACCTCTGACAGTCGATAATATTTAACACCCTTTCCGTCTGTGTCGTTGTTTTCCATTTGTTTGTTTAAATGTGTGTTATTTGTACGGAAGGTTATACAGAAACTCTCCAAAGTTCCCTTGCGAATCGATCACCTCGCGTACTTCAATACTGGACATACCAACAATTGTATCTCCCAACTCGCTAGGCAACGCCCATTCCGCTCAAGACGAAATCTGATTGGACGATATCACGCCTGGGTTGCCTAGCGTGTCTGTTTTGATTGGACCGAAGGCTGTCAATCAGCTCACTGAGTCATGAGTTTCAAGAAGTAACTCGGCAGAAGTTCACGAAAGTTTACTAGAGCGTAGTTCTCACGCAATACGGAAGCGTTGCAGTTTATCACCATCACGTTAATCTAGAGATGTCCGTTAGTCAAGATGAAGTGGGCTGCCCTTAAAGCCATTTTAACCGCCTGTTGTTGATCTTGTTTAGGTGTTTCTGTCAGATAAGAGTATGCTTGAAACAATGTCACGCGAGCCTCAGTGACTCCTCATTCTTGCCGCCAAAAGCTCGCGCTCTATTACCTCAGCACTTATTGTTGTATAACCTCAAACTGAGGTAAAGCTAACCTTTTCTCTGTCTGTCTGTCTTTCTTTCTTTCTTTCAGTCAACACAATGTACGTAATACGCTACTTTTTATAGTTATAACAGCTAGTTTTAACAGTTTTGTCTTATCTGAGGTAATTACTGTCAGAATATGGGCACAAAAATAGTCTCCGATTAACCAATAATAGCTTATTTTGGTCACACATCAGTAACTGTGTTGGTTCGGCCAAATTAACCCTCATGATTTTCATTTCAGAATGAGTGGAAGTGGGACACAGTCTTTGTTTTTCCTCAATCTTCCGGACCTGAGGAATTTATGTTGTGTAAATCTGTTCTTCCCGAACAATTACGATGAAGGAGAGTTGAGAAACAAACAAGTGAAAACCTGCAGGTGAAAAGACAAATACAATGTGTGCTGGTTATAAAACTGTAGTTTTGGGTTTTCACATATTGATTAGATCGTGATTGAATTAGAAATTTCATCTAATTAGACTCCTATTGTCCTTGTTGTTAGACCCCTTATATAATTGATATTACCCTTTGACGCATACTAGATTTTTTTAACTGCTTGAACACTGGTTTAACTATATGATATGTTTATTTTGGATTTTTATGGCTTTTTAGTAAGAACCAGACATAAAAAGGCAGAGGCTATCTATACCAAGTGCAAATATGGGTAAAAACTATTTGCAAAAATTAAATAGTATTTGTAAGTACACATAATGATACTGTGTTTATAACTTGGTTGTTATTTTGTGCACTGCAATGCGCAAATAGTCATACAAGTAGGCATTTTTTACATAATATGTGTTCAGACTTTAGTACTTTTATATTTTATATCTCTTAAAAGCTGCAATAGGTTTATGTATTTTTCATGACTTTAGTGTTTTTCATATAGTTGAGTTTTGGCGAATGGAAATCAATGGGGTCTGTTTGACCCCAACACAATAGGGGTACCCAGATTTTTTTTTAACACAGCAGCAGGGTTAATATTATTAAAACATTACACTTCTGCTTCAGCCTGTGAAATCAGCCGTACAAACCATGTGGCTGTTCTCTGAAGTGTCAAAGTCTTTTCTCTCTGTTTTTTAGGGAGCTTGTTCTCTTGCATTCAGACATTGTTGCTTCTCCTGTATTGGGCCATTTTGGGGGCATCACTGTTATTATGAGTGTAAGTATGATATATTTTGTGTTATCAGTTAGATTTACAGCCAGCTTTAAATTGAAAAAAAAAAGAAAAAAAAAATGTAAATAATAATTGTCCTGTTACCTTAGAAAGGAAAATCAGCCTGCTTTATATCTCACAATTCACGCTCAAAATTACAAGATAAAAAAGTAATTGTGACATAAAATGTCTTAATTACCTTTTTTTTTTATTATTCAATGGCGGAAATAAGAGATGATATACTTAAAAGTCTGAGAAAAAAGTCAGAATTGCAGGAAAAAGTCACAAGTACCTTTTTTTTTTATCCCATATTATAAAAAAGCTTCCTTAGATTACTATGCATGCAGGCAGAAATAAGGCTGAAGAAATATTTATTGTTTAGTACACCTCAGCCATAATTCTTTGTGTCTCTCAGTTATTTTCCTACATGCAGTACCTAAAAGGCAAGTGCTCTTGCTCATAAAACTGTTTTCAATAAATTGTAACATAATTATATTTAATGATGATTTGAATTAACGCCAAAATGAATTATTTAGAATAAAAAATCCATGTCACGCATAACATTTATGATTTATATTGCTTTTCCTGTCAAAACATGTTATTGTTCTTCTTTTTCTCTCAAGTGTTGGTGATATGTGCATCACTTTGCGTGCATGTGCACCTGTCAGTGAAATTTGTGCTGTTGCATATGCGTGACTTTTCATCTGAGGGTGCGTGTCAGCACAGCTCGTGCAAAGGCATGTCCCGTGCGAAGCAAAATATTTGAGGCACATTCCACACACTCTGTCATCTCCTTTCCTGTCCTGAACTAAGGCCAATTAAATCAGCACTTCACACAGTGTGTCAAAAGCAGCTAACAAGATGCCCGTGATACCTTCAGTAGTGCCTTTGATTTGAATCTGATGCACATTTTACAAATGTTGTGAATGTGCTGTCAGACCTCAGTGGGTGCACTGGTGAATAATTGACTATGTTGTGCTTATGTAACTTCCATGGCTTTTGTACTTGTGTAGCCAAAAGGGGAAAGGTGACATGCCTTTGCATCCATGCAACTCACCGAAATAACTGAATGAAGATCTGAATGAAGTTTTGTGTGTTTCACTAGATCACTAGCTTTGGTCATTGTTTGATGTACAGTAGCCTAAACGTGCTATTTTTGTTTAACTGTCCATTCTGATTGTCTTTATTCCCTGCACTTTGTCTTAGATTGCATTTTACAAGAGCGGTATCATCCAGGCTTTTGCACAGAAACGTGAACTACAGGTTAGTTTAAAGAAAGAGAATCTGTCTTGTTTGTCCAGAAAAATGTCTCAAATATCCATTGCTACTTAAGTTCAGTCTGACCCTACACTATTTGAATGGCCTGAATTGTGTCTTCACTGCATCAAAACATACACTACAGTTCAAAAGTCTGGGATCAGTGAGATTTTTAAAAATGTTTTCGAAAGTCTCCTTTAAAAGACGTCACCAATACTGCGTTTGTTTGATCAAAAATACTGTAAAAACATATATTGTATATAATATGATGCAAAGCTAAATTTTCAGCATCATTACTGCAGTCTTTAATGTTACATTATCCTTCAGAAATCATTTATTTTCAATTTATCAATTTATTTAGAATCCATATTGTACTGTATATGAGCATAATCTACAGTAGATACTAAATAGTTATTTAAAATATTGAAGTTACATAAATGACTGCAGAATTGAATGAATTAAAAAAAAAAATGTTCAGACTGAGGTTGCACGGCAAAACATCAGACCTGTATCTGATTTAGGACCACAAATGCTAGAATTGAAAAGATCAGATTTCACGTGAGTTGTGCTATTCACACTGTTATGAATAAACAGATCTGAGTCTCATACTGTATGACCAAAAATAATCAGATTTGGGACGCTTTTGCTTGCTTAGTGAATATAGCATTTGTGCTCTTTCTTTTTGTCTTACAGCTCAACCCTTCTCAAAGGGTATTTCCTGCCATTCTGCAGACGTGTTTGTCTTATTCTGTGACTGCTAGACTTGCCCCTAAATGGAACAAAGCAGGTCAATATCTAATAGCAGGTGAGGCCCAATATCCCAGAACCAGTATACTTAGAAGAGCCTGAAACATTTCTATGTTTAAAAAAAAATATATCAAACTGAATTTTGCTTGTGCATGGTACAGGCAATAGAAATTCACAATCATTGCTCACTGAATGTGAAGGCAGTCATTCACTAGTGTAGGCTGAGGGTAAAGTACACTTTGTGGCTGATTTAGCTGGTGTGTAATCTTAACTGTTGCTTCACCTTGATCCTTCTTTCTAGTGCAGGCATGAGTAATTCATGTAGTCTAAAAGACTGGATGATCCTATCTTTACTGAGCTAATATTTTTGTTGCCTTGGCTCAAGGTCAGCAAGTGTCAGCTCAGCCCAGTTTAACAGAAATGAGCACACATTGAGTTTTGGTGTTCGACAGTGTTGTCATGAATTATCACTGTGCCAGTTTAACGTGCCATAATTGCAGTTACTAATTAAAGTAATGGTAATTAATCTGGAAAGTATGTGTGATGCTTTTAATTAAGAGTCAATTAGAAGGTCATTCACTATTGTTTTTCATCCAAGATTGATGGGTATTAAAAAAGTATGTATAAGTTAAAAAGAGTGCATGATAAAATAATCAGACAGTTTGATGGCCTTGTGTTGGAGGCCGTGCCTTGAAAAAGTGTGGTGTGGTGCTGTCCTTGAGCTCAGTTAAAGCTGCGTTCATGGCTCTTAGAAGTATTTGGAGATCTTTATCAGAGAGAATTTACTATAATTACATCTTTCTTAGTGAATATCTGAGTTCATTAAAACACATCGTCAAAAATTCTTCTTAATGATCTTACCAGATTGCAACACTCCCCCATCAATAAATAATAGTATTTAATGAATTACACAGAAATCTCAATGCAGTTTGTTTCGTCATCTTAGAGTAACAGTGTTTTTTCCCTTCTTTCCCAGGAAAAGATTTCCTCAGTGACTCTGGAAAACTCAGTGCTGTTGGTAGGTGGGAGGCGTCTGTATGCTTTGGCAAGAGACACTGCTGTTTGTGTTCACATTGTTGGACTGTGATTTCTCTTGATCGCAGACATGGAGTGACTAAGACAGTTGAATACTTAGTGCTTATAGAAAAACATTTAAATGCATTTCTGCTCTTGAAAACAGTATCTTTTTGTGCTGTTTTGCTCACTGTTAAATTATGTACTCCTTTTGCTTTGTTCCGGAATCATTTGTGCTTTCGGAGTCACAGTTTATCACGTTGCACTCTATCCTAAAGCCTAGATGACTTCCACAGTTCACTCAATAATTGATGATGATACAGACAGATGTCTTCTCATTCTTACTGACTCATGCTCACGTCTATACTTATGTATTTACATTCACAGTGCTTGAGCTGAGTATCACTGAGACTCAACTGTGTGTCGGTGTGGAAGCCAACACAGTCAGACTTCCTCCAGCTGTGGTAAAAATTCAAACACCTCCAGGCTCCAGCCTGCTTTCACAATCTCCAGTCTAGCCTCTTATGGCCTATGATCCAGTTTACTGCTGTTGTCATGCATTACACATTTGCCTCAGTTCATGTCCTATGCCTCAGTCAGTTATCTCCCTTATGTCAACCTGATTGTGCTGAGTGGACAGGAGAAGGAAAAGCTTTTGATTCGGATGACTAGCTGCACCCAAGTGGCGTGCTTGTTTGTTATAGTCATAACTACAAGAGCTAAGATTATTTAAACATTATTGTAAACTTTTTAGTACATAATAATAAATCATCATTTCAATAATAATATGCATATATAAGCCCAGAGTGCCCAGAAAAGCGCTATATAAATGTAACGAATTATTATTATTATATAAATAATATGTATATATGCGCATATACATGAGTCATTATTTATAATATGATTTATACACAAATGTTATGAATATGCTAAAATATGCATGTAATGCATCTATAAGGTAAGTTAAGTATTAATTTAAAGTATTTGCATGTAAAAATATAAATGAATCATATCAAATATAATCATATATATTAACTTCAGTAATGAATTTTATATATATATATATATATATATATATATATATATATATAAGTATATTCATTACAAACATTCATTTTTAAATATATAGTAATACATTTCCACTATCTACATGATACATAGATCATATATTTGCATGAAATCATATGGTATATATTTATTGTATTTGAACAAATCCGAAATAAATATTGACATAAATGAGACCAGTTGTTAACAGCAAGACATGAACTATCATCAAAGTTTGTATTGGATTGCAGTATTTCTTGTTCCTGTTTCTGTGAATGGTATTAATCAATGCTCATCTGTCTTCTGCCAGATAAAGGATTTTGATATTCCTGCTCCTGTGGTGAAAAACTTCCTCCACACTAATGATGCTGTGCTGGATATGGTCATGCCAAATAACTGGTGCCACGTTCTGCCAAGGTGTGTGTTGGTGTGTATGTGTGCATGTGCAAATAGACTGCTTTATATACCATGTTGTTACATTTTTATAACAGCCACTTTCTAGAGCTGTACTTTTGCTCCACTGGGCATCATAAAAGGTCGTAATCATATTCTCCTTTGTTGGCAGTGTCAGATTTAGACAAATGAATCAATACTTTTCTTTCATTGTTTTCTCTGTGTGTGTGTGTCTGTGTGTGTGTGTGTGTGTGTGT
>SCHK01008952.1:720-27535 GCA_004124795.1 Poropuntius huangchuchieni
TTTACTTATCCCAGATTGCTATAAACCATCCAATTTCCGAGTACGATTAGTTCTCTTTCTGGTTTATATGTACATAGGTGCTTGTCTGTATTTGGCAGAATATGGATTTTGAGCTGATGAATAACATAAAACGAAACCATGCAAAAATGACAAGTAAGCGGTTCATAGAAGGAATATGCTTTTTGGTTTCCACGTAGTCTGTATGATGTATAACGAGTCTGGGGTAACACCTCATGCAACCACAATCGCGGAAAATCAACCACGGCGATTACACTCAACTGGAAAATGCGACATACCTCCAACATTGAGGTCTGGAGTGTCTGAGTGACAGCCGATAGGAACTGAATTCATTCTTTTCCGACTTTTAATTACGTAAACATGTAAATGAGGGATTTTCTATGATTGCCATTTTTGGTCTAACCATACCAACCCAATGTTTGGAGGATCTTAATCATGACAAAAGTGCAAGCTAAATTGAGTCAACTTTAAGACAGGCTTTTTTTTAGATTTCTGATGGCCTTCCTCTGTTAATACCTAGATGTAGTATCACCTCAAGTGACCTGATAGGAAAACTACCTTCCCCTTGATGAAACAGTACCTGTCTCACACTACTCATCACTTTTGAGTGTATTCCTCTCATTCTCTTGCTCTGTTACACTCTCTCTTTCTCTGCATGCAGGGCGGAGCTGATGAAGTGTTAAAACCTCAAACGCTGTTTCCCTCTATGACAAGCAACAGCAGCACAACTAAATTTTTCTGACATCAGTCAAAAAGTTTTTTAAATCTTTTTTTTGGCTCGATGTGTGATTCTGAGGAACTTCTAGTGAATGTGTTTCAGCCTACCTTTCTTAGTTTTTCCACCAACTGCATATAGGAAACAAACTACAAAAAGGTCAAGGTTAATTACTCTTGTACTAACCACCATAAGCTTTATTCAATAATAGCTATAATATAATAATAAAAACACAAACTCATGATCTCCTAGATGTCAGATTATGCCGTGTGTGCTGTGTGGACAGTTTATTGCCTATCAATGCATGTAGAAGCTAAAAAAAAATAAGTGACACAAGTCTGTATAAGATCAAACGCTGCTAAATGTGGTGCAAGGTCATTTTTCGAAACCCTAGCATAAGAAAAAAAATACTACTTCCTTCTTAAATGGGAGCCATTCATGCATGAGCATCATTGGAAGGGCCAACACGTGCATCTTCATGCTCACGAGTCCCGAACCCCATGCTCAATCACCAAAAAGATTCCCAACCACAAAACCACAAACAGCCCCGCCTAGTGGCATCCACGGGATTCCAGGCGAGAAGATGCGTGGTGGGCTCCATAGCGTTGAGCAGTATCATGGTGCATTGTGATTTAAAGGAAACTTCGGCTGTAAAAGCCACATCTTCACACCTTCATCATAGCTCGCTCGCTTGCTCACAGAACTATAAATACCCCCATTCACTCAAACACATGCATTCAGTCCATTGTCAGGACACGAGAAGAGTCGGGTGTTGTGAGACGGCTTAAAAATTCAACTTCGGCTTTTAAAAGACAGGAATACAAGTCAAACTTCAGCGAGAGCCTTAAACTAGGACTATGATTGCGCAACACACGATGGCCTTTTTCTGGGGAGTATGTTTGTTGACTTTAGGATGGATGACATACGGTGAGGCAAGCGTCCCTGAGAACTTGGACAAGAGCATCGACGAGCTTAAAGGGTACTATGTAAGTAGATCCATTCGGATTTCAAAGATATGTCATATCAAAAGACAGGAAGTGAATAAAAGAGTCCAAAAAGTTGACTGATAGGCATAGGCGTGGTGTACCATTTCAGGATACGGCCTGTAAGATACCTAAAGACAGGCCTCAAACCAATCCAGGTCTTTTGGGAAAAGCAGGCTTTACAAACTACTAGTCAATTTTTACAGCAAATTGGATGTTTGAGAGGTATAATACAAAACAGGAAGTATAGTCTACCATCCTTACAGACTGAAACGGGCTTTTCTTGCATAATGTCTGGTCTGTAGGTTGAGTTTGGGTTTCAGATGAAATGTGCTAATAATAGTAGACACAAAAAAGAGTTTGAAATGACGTCTGAAGTCTAAAACGGTAACTGATTTAAACGATGACCTTTTTTGTTTTTATGTCTTCCAGATAAAAGATGACCATGAGCTACACAATGCACATCCTGTCTTCCTACGGATGCTAAAAGACATAAAGGTGAATCTTGAGGTAAATAACCTCCTCTGCACAATGGCTTGGTATTTGCAGTTTTGTTGTCTAAAATACCAGTCTGGTCATTCTAAACCAAATGTCATATTGTTTTGATACATCCTATATGGTGTATTCTGTGTTGAATGCACATTGTGATCATTTGTGTTGTTTTTTTGTTGCAGGAACCTGAGCAGAATCTTTTGATGAGCATCATAATGGATACGTACAGTAGGATATTCACTCGCATGGAGAAGGATAGTAAGGATGAAGCTGCAAAGGAAAGTCTGGTACATGTTCAAGAGCATTTGAAAAAGATGCAAGAAAACTACTTCCCAGGCAAAAGTGCAGAGCTCAAGACGTATGCAGAAACCCTATGGGCAATCAAGGTGAGACAACAGTTTCATGTTCTGTGAAACCAAACTTGACACAAGCAGCACTGAACATCACCGCTATATACATCACCGTCATAAATGGGGAGGCCCAAAAGTATGTTTTTCAACACCTTCCAATGGCCAGTGAACTGAGAAAATTTACTGCATCTAAAATAAATAATTTGTGCTAGCCACAAACAATAAAAAATATAAATTAATGTTTATATTATTTAAAAAAAAAAAATTATAATAATGCAAAGAATCTCATTTACTTACTATGTATATTGTTCCTTATACAATCAAGAGCAACCAAATATGCATAACATAGAACTGATATTGCTCTACTGTTTGACTGTAGCTTTGGTTATAAGGCCGCCTTTGGTAACCACACGAAAGGAGTTTTACTTCTAAAAGTGGGTAATCAAGGTTTTTGTGGGCCTGGCATTTTTCCCTCACAGTGCATGTTATATGCTAGATAGGAAAACTTAAAATGGCAGAAGAAAGAGTAGAAACTTCTCATTTTACTTTGTGTCCAGTCGAAATATAAATATGCTATGACATTGTGTAGACATATTAACTAATTAAATGCTTTACAATTGCAGGAAGATGACCCAGTCGTCCAGCGCAAAGCATTGTTCGAGCTGAAGCGTGTCTACAGAGAAGCAACACAGCTGAAAAACCTGAAGAACAAAGAGCGCAGGAGACGACAAGCCAAAAACACAAAAAGCAAAAGTCTTAATAGATCTTGATCATCATTTAAAATAATGGTGGAATATCAGTGTTATTTATTCTATTTATGAAGTTTAATGTATGTTGTACACATAACGTATGTTTTTTTTAAACTGACATTATTTATTTGATCTTATTTATTTGAAAAAGCACTGTAAACCACTTGCTATTAACATAGCAAAATCTGTATGGTCTATGACTGAATAAAATCATTTTTAATAATGTTTGTGCTGATGCATGTGACTTTATAAAATGCCAGTCTATTGTTATATCTACATGTTACAACATGTCTCTATTCAGAGAATATGACACAGAAATGTCTCCCATCTTCCCCCAGCATTTGAAACTCTTTGTCATCTGTACCATTAGCATAAATTTGGCTTGGCCCACACACTGAATGTCTCATAACGTGCCAATGCCACCCCCCAAAAAAAAAAAAAAAAAATCACTGCCATCATCACATATCTCATGTTTGAAATCAAACACACCAAAGTTACTTACAAGAGCCCTGAGAAAAAGCCGAGAACAGTTGCCCCAAAACAAATGCTTAAAAGTGTATCAGTGTCACTGCATTAGAAAACAAACATGTAAATATACAAGCTATAAAAGACTGTCAAGTGACCCAACTGCGAAATATAATACTGCTTATATAATTGTATACAATCCTTACGGGAATTCCAGGCAAGAAAGACAAATCTAATTGAACAGGTTTGGCCTTATCTGGCAATGTGAGGGTAGCCTATCACAACGCAATGTAATATAACAACTACACACCACCACAACAAATTAGCTCATATAAGGTTTCAGTCTGACTTCCTTAAAAAAAGTGAAGTTGGAAATTTATACTTATTGTTTGACTGCCAGGAAAAATGTGGCCCTATCAAGTCTTGGAGGGTGGAGAAGCTTTTTACTAACACTGCTTAGTAACAACCAGCATGCAAAACAATTTCAGCAGTGATTTAAAAAAAAAAAAGCATTGTGAATTTCCAAGCTGGTTTATACTAGTTTGTTCTGATTTGGTGCTGATCTAAATGCAGTCCACCGGCAAAACATGGGAAGCTGGTCGACCAGCATGGTCTTTTTGGGGAAGCTGTTCGATCAGTCTTATGATACCCATTGGGAAGAACAGCTTCACATGCAGGGAACCAGTAACAAAATGATGATGCAAGAGTTATTTCTCAGCAAAGGCATTTTAACTGCTGAAGTTGCATTAACCACAAACCAGCAAAATAGAAAATGAGAGCACACATAACCTGCTTATGCTCACCCTTGAACAGCATCCATGCTTTCCTGCTGGCAACAGGACTTGTGGATCTAAGCATGAGAACTTTTTTGCCTTTTGCTGTAAGAGTCATGAAACTACACATGCCAGCTCTCGCCACAGTTTTGAAAAAAGATGCTGAGAGCACTGTCTGCGGTCCAGCCAGCTTTACTTTGCTTTAATGGGGTTAACAGTATCAAAGGTTCTCACAGATTCGCAAAACAACATGCACTGCTATATTGTACAATGTAATTTCCATTATTTTCATGTAATTAAATAAATCCTGAAACATTGCATTTGTACTCTTGAAGAACTATAAGGCAGTAGAGTCTGAAGAGTGTGTTGTGGCATTAATGACAGACTTTTTCATTTAAAGACAAAGACCGTTTTTTTCAGCAAAGAACTGTTTAATAAAAAAGAAGTGATTTTTTTGTTTGTTTTTTTCCCCCCATGCTATACTGAAAACGTGTTGAACCGTGACTTTTTTTTTGTGTGAACTTTTTTATGTATATACAATAGAATATGATATTTTTGTGATTTTGATTAAAAATATAACTGGTATGACCTGTTTATATATTTTTACAGTAAGAACAGATCATTGTAATGTCAGAGCCGTAATTTTGTGGGCATCGGCCCAACACAGAGCAATTCTGTTTTGATTGTACACTGGAAAACAAACATTCCACACATCTATTCATGTTGTTTTCGGAAGCTGAATTATATTAGAAATAGAAACAGACATTCATTTACTGGCACTGGTGTTACATGACACAAACATCATTTGACCTGAAGCATGGTGCCCGCATCCACATGGTGTGAATATAATCCTAGAAACTTACCCGTAGAAATTGTTTGTTGCATAGAAATTAAATCCTGCACAGAAATGATAGAAAGTCTGTTGCTGTATAGCGCTGTGAAGAAGCTATGCAACACCTTTGTATTTTAGCACCATGCAAACAGACATGTGCAACCCTTGCTTCTGTATGTCAGTTCAGCGGTTGCAGGGTCTGTTTTGGAAAAGTAGAAAGAGAAGTTTTTATGATCCTATAAAAATGACTTAAATTGAACTGCATGGCTTTTAGTCCATGTTTTAGCTCGTGTATATGTTGGTGTACCCCTAAACGTCAGCTAAATTCAGTTTTAGTCAGTTTAAATACACATTTACCTCAAAGCAATATCGATGAGTCATCCTGCATTACACATCCTGCACTTTTGTCCAATCAAATGCTAGAATGTCCCGCCCTCAAATACCACATGCATCTGACTAAGTAGAAAATCATGTTGACTGGGACGTAACTTGAGTGCCTTGTATTATAAAGTATGTATGCTTTTTATATAGCCTAATATATAACAATAGAAATTCCTTTCATTTTTAAACAGCTCAGACTGCTTCCTGTTTACACTGACCTAAATTTCTAAGAAACAGGGTAAAGGGCTGATGAAGTGAGGATAAGATTAAGAACTATGAATCTGGAAATCCCCCCCCCTTACCCCTCCCCAACTCTGTTGCCCCTTTGTCTCTTTTCATTTAATGCTGAGCACTTGACAACAGAAGCTGGAAATTCCTTGGGCGTGGGGATTGTACAGGTGCACATCTTACTATGTGCTACTGTTTGGAAATTTATTTGTAAGGTCGAACAGACACATAATCAAAGGTATAGATGGAATTTGCTGTGTAAAATGAGGCCATTTGACTTAAAGAGAAATAAAGAGGAGATTTGTCAATGATTCATTTGGTCAAGAAGATTTGATCAGTTTGTCCATTAACAAGTGAACATACTTGCATCACTGTAGAATTGTTGGCATCATGATCATTTCCACTACAATGTCATTTTCAATGCATTTTAATAGAATATAATGGACATGTTGCTGGTGATTTTTTTTTTTTTTACATTTTCAAATAAAATAGCTGATATCTTTGTCTTGCTAAGGCACTTAATTTGAAATAATTCCAATTTTACCTTAATTTTTCATTGTGTGTTTTTTTAAAATACATTATATCTCATATTTCATCTCAAGCATTTCAATGACACTGTGTATGAGAACCAAGTACACTAACTTTTGATCCAAAAATGGCAAAATGGTTGCTTGTGAAATGGCACTAATGACATCCAATAAACATTGAAATGGTTAATAATTACCTCACTGTAAGCACTGTAAAAACATTATATTTTATAATGAATTTCATATGTTGAAAGCAGTTTTGGAACAATGGTTAAACACTAAATCGATAATCGAGACATAAAAGGCATTGTACTATATAAAAGTAAATAAAGGCATGATAAAGAATAGTTTCTGACAGATTTAACTGAAAAAGGTGAAGACAAAGTGTGCATCTCTTTAAATAAAATCTACTCCTGGTTAATAAAAGTCTCTTAAGTTATAACGTGACAAACTAATACAGACTGCCACGTTTGAAGCTACTGACCTCAAAAAACAAAAAGAGAATGAGTTGCAATGCGTTGAGATATTGCAAAGTGGCCTACATTTCAAATCCCCCACATTTTCCATTACTGACCCCTTATCTCCTTATCGGCTGATCAATCGTCTGGTTTCCATTTGATCACTTTTCTAGCCTTAATCTATTCTTAAACACGCAAATACAACATTTCAAACTTTCTTACTATCATTTGTACGAATATAATTCATAATGCCATTTATGTTGCCCTTAATGAACTTTCCTTGACCAAGACTGTGGTTTGCGTAGAAATTTAGAATCTGGGACATCCTCGAGCTGCATAAATGTCATGACCTCATTATAGAGTTGTAATACAATTTTGTGGTGACTTTCTTTTATTTAAGCTCCCTCCAGTAGCATGAAGCAGACAGAAAACGTTGCATTCTGCAGTGGCAATCTGAGCCCAGACACGATCCCCATTGGATACTCCAGCCAACGTGGAAGATATTATAGTTCAGGAGTCTGTTACTTCACCTGTCTTGATCTCAACTGGAAAGTCAGAAACAAAGAGAAAGGACTTGCTGACGTCACCAGGAAACTACAATAAATACAAAGGTGTGGACCAGAGCGAAGGCAAAAAGAAGGAAGAACGGAATGAAGCAGGTGTATCAGCCGGACCTGCATTCACGTACATTCATTTAATCACTCTGGAACTGAGTATGGCCAGTGTTTTGCAGTATTGCTTTCTGATCCTGATTTTCGGCATTCCAATGCACGATTGCGCGGCGGTACTCCTAAATGGCAGCTGTGTACCTGTGGAACCCTGTTTTGACCTGAGTGTGATGGCTAATATGGCTGAGCGTGTCAGCAAAGACGTGGTGAGTATTCTGATCCTACTATAAGCATTGTGTTAGAACTCAAATCAGCCATTACTCACATGCATGCACTTGTTACAAAACTAATCCATACAAAGTAAGGTTGATATGCCTGTGGGGATAATCTTGCGCTACAACAGAGGGCAGGTGTTCATGTGCAGAATCAGTTTGCTAGCATGCCCTGGAGACTTTGAATATTTCAATTGGTGACGGTTTGAATTGTCTTTTCAGATAGCTGCGGATGGTGAGAAGATCCTGCTGAAGCACAGCGCCTTTGACAAAATTCGGAAAAAGGTAAGATGCATTGTCCGATTTCATATTATCGCATTATCATATTAGTTATTCATTGGTGCATAAAGCTAGTTAACCCAGTTACTGCATTACAAAATCCAATACATTTGAAAGTAATATGAATGTAATGAAATAAATTGGGGGTTCTGTTATGAGGCGGGGCTTATATATGGTATAGCCAGCTAATTAAGCATGGGCCAACCCATTAAAGAAGCCCAACCCATGAAAATGTTGTCTTGGGTCTCATTAATTTTAGCAACGACCTCAAAAAAATCTATTAAAAAACTGATTTCTATGTTATATGTCACTTATTTAGACTTCACTCTGCACTCTACTACTCTAACCCTGTGCATGCCCGCATGTCTCAGTACAGAAATATGATCGAGATGTTCCTGTGGAAATTTTTTTTTTTGACGTACTACCATGTCATCTACATTTGGCATCAGGTTTCACAAATGTATTGTTTTTATTCATCAGAAAAATCTTCACAGCTGTGTCCTGCTGAAGATCATCAGTCTATTTCAAAATGTTCTTGAAAAGACAAAGAAGAACGACGTCCATAACAAGGGAGAATTAAACCATCATCTTGAGCTTATACACATCATGGATCAACTCAAAAACTGTGTGTATAAGGTCAGCACATTCTATTTTCAGAATACATATAATAAACTTTGTCATGTTACATCGTCATGTTTTTGAGTGATGTAATTATATCATATAAATACAAAACCGGAAAGACCAGCATGGCCTCCTTTTTCCCGTAGAACGTATCTTCCATCTAAGTTTAGCTAGACAAACACTAACTAAATCCAGATCATGCTGGTCTTTTCAGGAGGGTGCTTCCTTGAGTGTTAACATTTTTACTGAAATGGGACCCAAAATGTTGGCTTAGTGGCCATTTTGTAAGCTTAGGTTGTTTTCATAGGCTGCTTGAAACAACTGACAAAATTCTTTCCTACAACTTCTTTGTTTCAGACAAAAAATAGATGTAGAAACCTATATAAGATGTCTGACGTAACCACAACTTCCTCTCCAATGGTAAATATTCTTCAGTATACATTAAATTTGAATAAATAATAGTAAATTTTACTCGGAAGCAATTCATATATCATAAACGCTCATATATGTACTTTCATCTAGATTTCGGAGAAAAACATGAACCCAAATCAGCTTGCTGTCTTACAGCTACAAAAACTGAAGTCTGCCAGTAAGAGGGTAAGAATGAGTTTTGAACTATTGGAAAAACTGATTAAACCTGTTTATGTTTTTTTTTTAACTCTTTATCTTCATCTGTCATACAGCTCAATGATGTGCATATCCAGGAGAGTGTTATGGATGAGCTGAAGACCCTCCATCTCTACATGCAGGGAAAAGGCTTCAGGAAAAATACACGAATGACTAATTCATGAATTCTGTGAAATGTCAATTTTCTGCCTGATCACTTTAAGATGTGCCAGTTTAAGCAGGGACAGAATAACAAGCTATCTCTTCTAAATGAGACCAAACTTATTTTCCTGACCTTTTGTTTCTAATAAGATATTTTAGTTGTTCGTGCTTTTAGTGCAAATGTCTTTTTTGCTTTTTTAAGTAATAAGTATTTAAACAATATATGCATATTGCTTACGTACTTTCGGTGAAAGATTGAGTGTACTGCAGTAAACGCAGGTGAGAAAATAGACAAGATATAGATAATTTTGTCAATGTAAACATGAAATACATGTTTTTCTTTATTTTCTATTGCATTCATTTGTCTGCTCAGTAAAACATTTTTAAATCTGGCGCTGTGTGTTTGCTTAAGTGTGTTTACATATGCAAAAAACAAACAAACATATTTTTGTCTGAAATCCATAATTTAGAAGTGTCAAGAAACAGTCAAATTTGAATTCTATCCACAATTTTGTTTTCTTTTTCTACCCCACTGTACAGCTATTTATTTAATTATTTACCTACACATCTCTATACTAGCAACTACACTAACTACATAACTCTGCTGTAAGAAGCACACCAGAAGCACAGTTTATCTATGTGCATGAGCGAGATGCGGGCATGCATAAATCTAATGCATGTTAAACGCGAACAACGCATGTGATACACAATAGCCCCCTGCTTAATGAAGATGAGATCTGCATTTCTCTAAACCCAAAAACCATATTTAATGTAGTCCTTCTCTTACCTTTTATAATTTTGTTTGTGCCTATTGAGGATGAGGACACATGGTGCCACCTGCATGCTGGCATAAATTAACATACCAGGATGCACAACCTCTGACATAGACATACAAAAAATATGGATGTATTTGCATCTCCTTTAAGAGTTGACGTGCTTATTTATTTTGCTATTTTAAATATGCACAATTATATTGCATTTTATAACGTGCATTTAGCATGTTTTTCCTTTCGTTTAGAATCATGACCCACCAATTGTGAATAACTGATATATATATACAAAAAAAAAGGTTAGACTTTTTTAGGAGTAAGAAATGCTATATTAGTGATGTGCTTGTTCATGTTAATTAAGTTCCTTTAATGATTTGATTGATCATGTTGAGTTATTTGTAAATGCATTCAATTTGATTGGGAAAAAAGGATTGAATTGAAAAGTGAAACTTCAAATACACACCATGACCAAGCAGGATATCATTGCTGCTGAGCTTCAAAACAACAGTGACATAGGAAGTCGAAAGCTTTTCAGATCTTGATGATATCTCATTTAAATAATGTTGAAAAACAGCCAGAGATACGCAAGAAACAGCAGCGCCCACAGCGGAAACTGTGACGTGTCGAAAAAAGTCATGAATGTAAAGAAAAGAAAGAAGATAATGAATGAGCGAAGGCCCTTTTGAAACTTTGATCATTTTCTAGGACTGAAAAGATCGTTAAACACATTACTTTTCTACTTCATGCCTAAGTGCAACAGCTCTGCTCGTCGCATAACGTGATGTCACTGAGAAACCCCCATCACTTCTGGTAAGTGGCTGCGGCAGCTTACGATAAGCAGAGCAGAGGTGACCACAGACTCAGGGTGGTGTACGACACAAACAGAGAGAGAGAGAACTGAGACAGAGGCCTAGGGAAGATGCACAGCGACAGCCTGAAGAATTTAATGAGAATCAATTAAGGTACTTTTTGGAGAAAAACGTCACTTGTTGGCTTCTTGAAAGTGACAAATGAAAAGAAGTCAAATAGTGAGACCATGTTTCTATTTCCTATAACTGTCGGATCTCCTTTCACCTGTTTACAGCTCTTCTGACTTCAGGGTAAACACTTCTTCTACATGACCTGATCATCGACGCTATGAAAACAAGAGCACTATACTGTCAGCAAATTACTTTGTCATTAGAAGTTCAGGTTGAAAATAAAAGTATATCTATTTATATGTGTGTATACGAGTAGGTGTTTGTCAGCACTTTCGTTCTCACTCAGGTCCTGCTCTGCATCCAAACTGCACCATGAGCATCTCTGCACCAAACGTTAATGACATCAGCTTTTAGAAGCTTCCTCTTTGAACAGTTGAGCATGGAATCAGCAATGAGGAAAAACATCGACAAATTATTTAGCAAAATCAAAGTTCCAGGAAGTTTTGAAAATGCTAATTAGTTAGCACTTTCCAAGAATAGGGTATGCTTTGTATCTGTTTACTTTCGCTAATGCTAATTCTTTTTAGCGAGAAATAAGGGGGACTGTATGTTATTACCTCAGAGGTGTTCTAGACTATATCTAACTATTAAAATGATATATTGACAATATAATTAAACAAACATCTACAGTACCTAAAGGAAAAGAAATTACGACAGTACAGTAATGATCTGTGAAAGATAAGAGAGAATGGATCGGGTCGGAAAAAAGTCACGACTGTATTTATCTAGATCATGAACCTTTGAAGTTCATGCTTGTCACGGTTCTCCTCACCGCATTACCCTCCGAAATCGAAGTTCACCCACCTGTCATTGAAATTTACCGCTGCTTAAAGTTTCGGGGAGAATGTTCAGGGACTGGCACATTGTGTAGGCTGAAGATCTGGAGGTTCCACTGTCGTACACGGGCTTCCTGAAATTAATCACACATTAATAAAACAGGTTTATGTGCCACAAATAAAGAGGACAACACAGACAGAGACTGCTTTATTAAAGAAGTAATTCACTTTCAAATTCATTTTAATTTGAAAGTGAACTAATCCTTTAATTTACTTGATGTCGACGGTAGACTTTGTGGAGGACTGTAATTAAATTATTTAGGAAGTTGTTAGAGAAATAGATGTTCAGCAGTTATCCAATCATTTTAAATGGCTCTCTGGAATACTTGGTTGTGATTGGTCAATCACGAAATTCCGAGGGGTGTTATTACCCGGTAACAATCGGTAAAACTAAAAACACAGGCTTATCCAGGTACTAGGAGTCATCTTGACCATTAGTAATTTTATGCTTAATGTATCACTCTGCTGTCGCGGATCAAAGTTTTGTGTCTGATTACTTACGTTTGTGGCAAGCAGCTGTGTAATAACAGTTATCGCAAAATAAAGCCTTTCGCGTAAGTTATCCATTGAAACATCAGAGATTAAAATACCTAGCCTTATAACCATATAGCTAATAGGCCCAGAATGGACGTGAACCATTAATGTACAATTTTGACATTGAAACACACTTCATTCAATAAAGCTAGGCTGCCGTTGACTTGCGCAAGAGTTGTATCGGAAGCAAAGCATCAAGTGGTTTAGAGATAAAGATCAGAAACTCGAATAACAAATTTTATCGATGCATATCGTGAAACCAAAACAGACACAAAGGAGCTGACACATCCTCTTTCACAGAAATTCACAAGACTGTGTCAAGCTTCATAGCTGGTGCACTAAACCACAAACGAGTGCCAGTGACTCTTGTGATAAAAGCAAACTAGATTAATTTAGATTAACTGGATGGTTGCTAGGGTGTCACTAAGCAATTTCTAAAGTGCTCCGGATGGTTGTTTGGCTGTTGAAAAGGTGTTGTTGAGGGAAATAATACCAAACAATGAAACGTCTTACATCAGTTAGCGGTATCACAAATTATAATTGGCCATGCTACAATCCTACATTAGCTTATAGGTTAATACCCTATTCTCCGGATAAATTGTGCTGCTTTACAGATGTCTATGCATTGCTAAGCATAAACCCAACCTATATCTTTGCCCCTGCAGCAGTTCATTTGCATATAGAAAAGGGCAGAAGCAATTTAGTTTCCATGAGCTGTCTTTTCAGAACGTGTCACATTTCCTGTGCATGCTCAACTGCTCTGCATGCTGCGTGGTTGTAAACAAGTAGGAGTGAAGACCAACAAACAGAAACCCTCTGACAAAATGAATATTTGTGCATTCTGCTGTTCAGCTTATTGAATCGAAAGTTAGTCAGCGGCTTCAGCACAGTAAAATAGAGAATGAGTGCCATTCGTCCATACAAAGAGTGAAATAACACACTAAAGCTAAAGGACTGTCCCTAACCTGACTGGGATAATCATACAATCATTTCTGTTCCATAGGTGAGAAGGTCAAATTAAGAAAATGTGATTGGAAAATACGGATGAGTCAGGCTCCACCCACCCACACACATGCTCTCTCACAACACGTTGCCTCGTGGACCACGAGTATGAACCTCTTGCCTATATTTGAGTGGCCTTTTGGCTGGTATACTTTAAATATATCATTGAACTCTATACACAGTATAGGTCTACAAAGCTATATGCACTATACATGCAAACATGCAATTTAATACAAATACACTATAAACAGTATGAAGTTTATTAGGATAAGGGATTCCTTCAGAGAAATTAAAGAATTACTGACTCAAAGTATATGAAAGCCCTTAACTTTAATTGATAACACTTTTAAAACTGTGCCTTACACAAATTCCAGATTCACAACTTGCATTTCCATGCACACAGCAATAACTGTATAGGCTACTACTTGCAGGAACAACACTGCCACCACTCTTTAACACCACATACAGCAAACATCAGGGATGGAAAATATGATTCAGAATTAATGAGTATGATTGTGGTGATTCTTTGAAGACACGTATTTTTTTTTCTGTTTGTGGTTGGTCTGGACTTTGAGGTTAAGGTTTATAAAAAGATTCATGAGGTGTAAAACTAAGCCTTAGCAAGACGTTAGTGTCACTAGGCCATGGTTTAGTTGAAACAAGGATACTGAGCTGAGGAGGGGCTGAGGGTATTTCCAAAAACACACTTTTCTCCTCAGTAAGGGCAGGACCACTGACAAGAAATAGAGCTTAGTTTAAGTTGATATGCAATGTGAATATAATGAAAAGTCATGAGTAGGCCTATTTAGTGATAATCATAATCTTTGAACACTTTACTTCTAAATTGTTTGTGTGTGGGGGGGGGGGGCAGTAATTAAGTATGGAATGATTCATTAAAAAAATACAAATAAAAATAACGTAATAATAGTCACGTCATTTAATTAATTGCAAAATAGGCCTATTCCTGCACAAAGACATGGTGATATAGCTCCACCTCGTGGAGAACGTTGAAAAAAACCTAACCAACCGAACATAACTAAAATACTACTGCTACTACTAGGCTCATACAAATAGGCTTAATAATAATAATAATAATAATAATAATAATAATAAAGGATGAATAAAATAAAATAAAAATCTCAAATACAACGGAACTCAGGGACAATCCACTGTATTTCAGTAATTACAAAAAATATTAACAACTGCAAGCCACGGACTAAAACAGTCATATAATTCCAAAGTCGTAATATTAATTTCAAGATTAAAAAGTAGAGGACCAAAAAATAATAAAAAAAAAAAATAAATACGTAAGCAATAATTTGGCGGGGCAATGCAGCGGTAACTTACCTTTGTAGCAAAGATGAGATGTGTTTCTCAACGGTGAATAGGCTACTTAATACTTATTATGCACTAATATTACACAACTTAGTGATTAATGTAAATTTCATTATCTCTCATAATGAAGAAGGCTTAGCATGGCGAAAATTCGCGCTCTTTTTGAAGAAGCCTGGAAAATTGTAATGTTTATTATTAAGACTGTCAGACTACTGCTTTATATAACTGATTTTGATACATTTCTTTTAATACAGTTCCTTGGTGCCAGAAATAGGCTGTTTTTGACTGAACGAAGGATGGAAGAACTTGGTAAGTTAACGTTACTTTATGTAGGCTACTGTAAGTCATGCCCTTGTCCTGATATTAGATCAACAGTGAAACGGGGATGTTTAGAAAAGTGCTGTGGTAAGTTTTTGTGACATCTAGTGGTTAAGAGGAAAATAAAATAAAATTTGAAAAAAAAAAACACATTGTATCCTAATTGTATAATGTACAAAATTAGCAGAGAGAGAAAATATATCTATTAAAATATGTTCAGAATATGCATAATTAATGCTTTGCAGGCATCTGAACCCCTGCTTAAAATGGAAGCTTGTTTGGGAAAATCTGAGAGAAGTAAGATCTTAGAAGTGAGAACTTCGGAAAAGACATAAAGATCAAGGTGAGGGAGAGCCACAGACATCAAAATAAAGCAAATGTAGAGGCACATAGAATAGTGAAATGTGAAATTGTGCAATCTCTATGTTGATTCTTATGAAAATTAACCATGGTTTGTCTACAAATAAAACCAAAAAAACATGGTTACTATAGTTAAACCATGGTAATCACAATTTAACCATGGTTATCTGGCTCTTTTCCAGTGGTCAAAGCACTTTACAAAAAGCAAACGTGACAGTATATCTAAGCCGAACAGACAAGCAAATCAAATATACAACAAAATCATACATATTAAAGGCACAGCAGTAGCATAGCATAGGAATAATTCAGATTGACAGTATGGATCATCATGTATGAAACCCACCAGTGCAAACAGAATGAGTTTGGACTTCAAATAGTCAGTCCCTGTTGGACTGATGAATGCAATGGATGTGACAAAAAACCTGCAACACTAGACCATTTTAATCAGTACCTGAAGACAACAATTGCCGAGAATTTGAGCAGTGGGATGCTGCATTCACCAATCATAGCCACTACACCATGAAATGCCTCCTTCCAAGACACAGCCACTCCATCCACAGGAACCTCACAGAAACAGGTAGCTAGGTTAGCACGTGCCAGGATGGTGAAATCCACTCTGAAAAGAACGAAGAAAGAAGAATTAACAACAGGCGACGTAAAGAAATAAAACATAAAGAAAAATAGCTCAGGCGTGAGTCATATAATAGCTCTCGTTAATAAATTAACACTATGCATCCATGCAAGAAGGTGTTAGTATAAAGTCAAAGGCCACTGGAATCAACAGGAGCCAGTAAAACAAATACAAATGACTTAGCACACCTTTAAAAAAAAAAGAGAAGATTCTTTTTAAATAAAAAAATAAAGCAGAAATCAACAAGTGGTTAACCCCAAAGCAGGTAAGTCAACCCTTTCCCCCTCCTTCCCAACATAAAATATAAAACTGTATGTTACTATAATACCCCAGAGCATCACCCAGGAAATACTGAGGTAAGTTTATTCAAATTTAATCATGCATACACGATCAATCGAGAATGACAGCACTTTGATGAATTTCTTGTGTGTTTCTTATGTGTTCTGCTTATCACTAAATATGCCTAAAAAACTAAAATCATTTGTTTTAAATGCTACAAATAACTTAGGATGTCACAATGTTATAATGTACATTATAACATTAGATGTCACAATGTTACAATGTTACTACAAAAGTAATCTTAGTGTAAAGTTAGGAGGAAAGAACATGCACAATGAAATGTACATTTAATGCACAATTTAATATTGAAAGATACCAATAAAAGTCTATTATCTAATAGCTAATATATACCAAATTTATATTATATACTAATAATTTATAGTAATATAATAAATAATAACAATTTTGTTACACTAAGCTGTTTTTAACAATACACTTCCTTAATTAAGTTTATTTACACTCTTTTGTCTGCCTCGTCCACTATCATGAATTGGTTTTTTGTTTTTTTTGACTGAATTTGATACAATGCATTCTGGTATTGCCTTCAGAAAGACCATATGTCTGTGTTTCACAGCTCACTAAGGCTGTCTGACTTTTATCTTTTATTCCAAGCAAAGCACACTTTCTGGCTCAGTGAGCTTTCGTCTGATTACTAGGGGTTGCTGTGACTGACAGGCAGTAGAGACAGATAGGCTGCTCGTCCATCACTGAATAAAGGCATTTTTATGTCACTGTGTTCTAAAACTATCAAAAACATGACGAAATTGTGCTTCCACAATTTCTTTTAGGGACTTGTGCCTGGTGGGTTGAGCAAGAAGAGGTAGTGGTGTGGAATAATAAAGATGTCCCTGTTGACTTTCTGTTGTATAGATTAGTTCTGTTTGTACAGATGATATAGAAACTCATGACTGTTCTTGGAAGAGTTGTCTTGTTCCACATTAGACTGAGACTGACAATTATTTGAGGACATCCTGAAATTGGTACGTTGGCATTACTAACTGTGCAAATAGAAACACAGTGTCCCATTTAGTCATCATTCCAACCAGAGTGTGGCTATGGGTTTGTGGGCCCACTTCCCTCTTAGAATTGTACAGTATCTATACATTTGAATTTTTGGATTAGGTAGCTTTATATTTTCTTTAAATGATAATTGGCTATTTCAAAACTGTGTTTTTTCTGAGCCTTGTCTGAAACTTGACTTAAGGCTTAATGTAATCATAAACTGAATCTGATGTAATAGTCAGGAGTTTAAACAAATACATTTAGATGAACAGGGAAAATAAAGTGCAACGGGATATAGATATCGAACAAGAAATACTTTTCTAGTGTCTGTTGCTATGCACACAAAAGTAAGCTACACCCTAACAACAAGTGAGGCCTGTCATCTGATAAAGTAATTGTTGAACTCTTCAGTGGGACAAGAGGACTTTCTTTGTGTACCTATATAATCTCACCTTGGCTGAAGAATTTGTCCTTGCTTGTAGAAACTGTCTGGTTCTTGTGTAAACATTAGTGTTTACAAAAGAAGGTGTCTCAGTGTGGACACAACCACCAGATTAGAACAGGTTAACTGGTTCCTATTTAGTAGTTAATAGGTGTAATAGTGCTGAAGTATTCATGAATTTAATATGCATACTCACTTAAAATGATCTGCTGAGATCTTAATCACAGTGGAGCAGCAATAGTGTGCTTTTTTGCAGTTAAACTATGCCTTTCATCTGTTATTGGTACTTTATTTATTGCTCTGTGCATTTGATTGGACCCTTACTATCAGTAACTTGTACCTTATTCTCGCTGCATGCAAGGTGCATGCTAAGAATGCTTAACCCATAAGTGAAGACTCATCTCGATTTAGGGAGACCTTAAGGGAGACAAATACACAGCCTAGATTACTATCTCTTTCAAATGTGCATAGAACTAGTTTTACTGTATTTCTTAAATACACGCTTCCGTGTTGCTGCAGTGTAAACCCTTCTGATGCAGTTTCTGTGGGTCAGAGTGTGTTGTCTGATTCAAATCAACATTATCCCTCTGGTCATTCAGTTGAATATGACAATATAAAAGGACAAATGTGTCATCAGGTGTCAGTTGCAGAACACAAGTACAACAAACAAGTTATAAGTTACAAAAGATGTTCCTCCTATGTTGTTTTGTCAAATTGCCATGGATCTGTTTTGGAAACGGGATTGTTTCTGAAACTCTAAGAATTGTGCATATGCATAAGAAAATAATCAAAGACTGTCTCATCACGTACTATGACTCCACAGAGTCATCTAAATAATCAATTGTACTTCCTTTTTACATATGTTTTGGAAGCTCCATTAAATCAAAGGCTAATATTCCATTTGCAACAAAGCATAAAATATACATCTCTTTCAAACAGACATGGCTTCCATTGCAGATTCACTTTTAGGTATCTAACCAAAGCTTTGCATCAGCAAATCTACAGAGTGAATCTAAACCAAGCAAGACTCTGTCAGATAGATTCAGATAGATTCATACAACAAAAACAACAATACCTTCAATCTCCAGTTGCACTGCACAAAATACTCATCTGTTTTCACCAGCTACATAAAATCTCTGCTTTTATAAAAGCATGTTGTAGTTGTTGAAATCATTGATCACCAAACATGTTGACACTGATTCTTTTTGTGTAAGTGAGGATCTATTTGCTTGGCAAGCTGTATTTTCACATGCATACTCATCTGCCTTAGGCTAGATATTCAGCTGTGGGCTACACAGAAGACATGAATTATTCAGACAGAGCTTCTGTTCCTCTTCATGCTGGTCACTAGATGTCAGCAACAGAGACATCAAACAGTGCCTCACAGTATGGGAGAGGTAGTATATATGTAGAAATTTGTATGTGGGTGTGTGTTCATTAATATAATGGTGTATTTGTGGTTTAATAAATGAAAGACATGAGATAAAATTAAAAATGATTGGTTTAGTCATTCAGCCAAATGGTTTTTTAGGAAAACCATGATCTATGACCAAAACCTCTGTTACAAATCTCTGTTTTGCTTATGACTGTAGGTTTGTAGAGTTGGCAGAATCTGTTACAAATACTCCACACATGGCTCATGCAGGTGCCTTTTAAGACAGATTAATATTTGAGAGGGAGATGGGTGGCATTATATTTATCTATAGTAAAATACAGGTCACTGGTGAACTGTTACTTTCATCTCTCCATATGCACTAAAATGCATTCATTTTGCAGACCACTTTTTCTATGTGACTTATAATGCTTTCAAGATCAAACTCATGACTTTAGTGTTGTTAGATCTTCAGTCTTGCAGTTAAGCTACAGACAAACATATTAAACATATAGTCAGAAGTTGAAAGTCAAAAATGGTCAGAAGAATTAACCTTTTTAAATCTATACTTCCAATTCTAAAGCCCCACTAAAAGACTCTTTAAACGCATAACAACATCAGTAAAATACAATAGTAGTACAAAATCTACCCCTCATAAACACTTTATAGTTATGGCAAATGTATGCTGGGTTGTTACTGTTTATTCAACACTGAACATTATATTTATACAGGTTCTCTATATAATTCTGCTTTTGAACTCAAAAGCAAGCCCTCTGACTTGCCAGTGCAAAGAAATGGATTGTGGATGAAATAATTATATTACATTTTGTTAGTGTCAGATTTGGCATTGTCTGAACTGACTTTAGATTTGTGTGCATTTTTTTTTCCTGGGACTTATTATGCATCAGTACCAATTATATATTTCTTGATATTGCTTCCCAGATTTTGGGAATTATCTGCTAATGCTCTCTGACGGTCAAAAGTAAGGCAGCTGCANCCCTGGGACTTATTATGGATCAGTACCAATTGTATATTTCTTGATATTGCTTCCCAGATTTTGGGAATTCTCTGCTAATGCTCTCTGACGGTCAAAAGTAAGGCAGCTGCAACTTAAACCGATGGATATTAAGTTTCTTAAGTTTAGGAGTTGTCAAACGTGCCGCTAGATTTTGACTTGTTTACGTGGACTAAAATGTCACATTACATCTAGGAAGGAGGGCATGCAGGATATGAGGCACCACAGCTCTGTCTGCCATGTAGATGAGTACAGAACATGAGCCTTAATGAGATTTGGCAGAGGCCAAGTCTGTTTATTGATTGACAACTCCACTCCAAGGCTCTTGCATCTGCCAGCCTATGCAATCATTGGATCTGGAGTCGGGAAAGAAAGGGGGTAGGACCATGGGGTTAGCTGGGGTATACCCTCCATGAGGGGACCTGCCTGGAGCCAAGAGCTGAGCCTCTGCAACCGCAACCATGTGAGGACCACTGTCGAGCTTGCCTTTCAAAACGGCATGCTGAAATACCATCCCATGGAAGGATGCACTTTACTCAGACCTGTGGTTCGCAGGCTGTCAGTAACAGGGACTGTGGTTTCCCAGGCGTAGCTTCAACCACAGGCTGAATAGGAGCCATTGCTGGCGCGCCATTCATGCGAAAAGCACCCACCAGTACTAAAGCAACTCGGATCAGTCTGTTGTTTGGCACTGCTAGAGCGCCATTCTGAATGGGATAGCTGGAGGATGAAATGATCTGTGATGAAACCAGATGATGCTCAGTGTCATGGTAGGCCGTGCCCTGCATGCTGATTCGGTCAGTTTTCACAAGCACTCTGTTTTGAAACTGCTCCTTGACTGCTACTCTATTCCGAGAGTGATCATCTGTTTCAAATGCATTTCTCTGGATATCTTATACAGCCTGAGAATGATACAAGAGAGTCAAGTTCTTGAAATTCTAAACACATATATGACAGCTTTGTACAACTCAGGCAAATCACTTTGTAGAGCACTTATGAACCGATAACCTTCAGTCATTATTGGGGCTAACGATCCGTCAATCTTTATACCACTCAGTGAATCCCCTACCAACAGTCAATCAATGACATTTATAACTTAACCTTTCTGAAACTGTGTAAATAACGTTAAGGAAATTAAGTAAACATACGGTCCGACATAGTGAATTACAAAGTGTCACATCACAGTATATCTTTTCAGAATACTGAAGAGAAAAACATTGCTAACAGCATAACATGAGTAAGAGGAATATTTCATTAAAATATGTATATTTTGTAAGATATGTTAATGCTTGAATGTTTTTTGAAGGGCTATATCGCAAAAGGTTTAATATCACTACTAGAAATGTGTTTAAATCCAGAAAATGCAGCAGGAACTGAAAAATAAAAGTTTGTTAAAGGTGGACAAAGCTGTTACTATATTCCTGCCAGATTGCAGGTTAAATGGGTCATTGGTTCCAGTGTCCTCAGCTTACCGTTGGAAGAGATAGAAACTACATTGTTGTTGTTAACAACATGATTAAATGTCTTTTTTTTAAGAAGAATAATAGGGTACTCCCCTGCAAAGGGGCCTTCTTGAAACCTGAGAGAAGTAACCGTTGTGTAAAGAAAAAACTTGTTCACTAAAGACTACCTGATAGTTTAACCGAAATAGAGTATTTTACTGTATATAGATAAAGATACTAATCTACTTCTGACTGGGCTGTTATAAAAATGCTAAAATGAATCTCTCAGCTCTATAAGGCCTACAATTCATGTAGCCATCTTCATCTGGAATCAGATGACATTTCTTTGTTTAATAAACTATTGAATGTTAAAAAATTATCCCAGTAGCCTACTTCTAAATGTTCTAGCAGCCGAAGTTTTTAAATTATTACTCAATTCCATTGAGTCACAGATTGCTCAGCTGAGCAAAGATAATAGGTTCGCATTAGTGCAAATATCACACCCATTGAGTGTTTGCATGACCAAGTGAATAAAGTAGCCTGGTGCAGCATCAACTCATATCTTCTGATCTGCAGTTTGGATTAAGTTTGTCATGTTCAAGTGAGCCGACGGTCCAAACAAGTGCCGATAGATGATTGTAAACCTATAGGGACACACTGAGACCCCAAAAGAGCTTGAGTAATGGAGAGTGAGTACAAGCTGCATCTGTTCCAGTCGTGCACCAGAGGCCAACCTTTGATGGAAACATGGCTATTCCTGAGTAGGAACTGGGAACCGGCTTTATATTTAGAGGACCAGTGTCATGGAATCTTCCTACTGACAGATGTGTGAAAAATGTTAAAAGGGGGTTAAAAGTTTCACAAGACTACTAACAATAGCAAGCGGCAAGTTAGAACTTCATGGTCCATGTGTTTAGCTCTGGTAGTCACTAGCAATGGATAGCCAGATTAATAAAACAAACGTGCATCATAGAGGTCATGGAATATCAATATTTCAATATAAATTGCAAATTCATGAAAGTCATCCTGTTTATTACTCCAGTCGTAAACATGGACTGGTGCCATCATTCCAAAGTGTATTTGGATGGGAAGAAATAGTTTGCGTTGCACGAGAGGCCTAAGACACAAATTACAAACAAGCAGAATTCAACATTTTTCATTCAGAAATTATCAGTCAAAGAATAAAGTTATAAATATAAAAAGATATCCATTACACATGCTCATGAGGCCAGAGGGCAGTCATTTGCCAGCAGGGGACAATATTTTATGCAGCCAATTGGGTCACTTGAAATATAAGAGCTCTCACTTAACCAACCTGCCAAATCTAGGTCACAGGGTCTCTCATATCAAACTTTTGTGTGGTGGTCCAGATTGACCGCCCGCATAGTGATGTAGACTTATGAGCTCTTAGGCACATGACAGGAGTTAGCATGAAATGTTAGAAATATCAACAATCAGCTGAAGATAGAACCTATTTAAAATGTTTTTACATGGCCATGAGTGAATTTCATTTGTGGGCAAATTTAATTACAGTCATTTTACAATAATGTTGTCCTTTTGTAACATTTACTCACCTTCGTGTTATAGACCTATATCCATTTCTTTTGTCTGTAGAACATAAAAGACATTTGAAAATACCTGTGTTTCTTGTTCATACAGTGAAAGTCAGTGGGGTCCAATGTTGTTTGGACCACAACCTTCTTCAAAATATCTAATCAATTTATTTTGAAGATAGTTAGTTATACAGGTTTTGGTGAGTAAATTTTCATGTTTGTGTGAACTTTAAGAATAGTCAGTGTATGATAGTGCATTAAAACATGTTCATTGTGATAGCCAGTGAATGGACAATGTGCTCATTAGGTTACACATCCCTCTGTTTTTCAAATGAGATCCCCATGAAATAACGGACAGAGTGTGTGTGTGAAGCAAGGAATGTGGCCAGGCCCCATCGTGCAGTCAGAAATAGCCCTGCTCTAAAGATGTGCTTATTGATTCCTGCAAGCACAAGGGATCCAACCCTTTTGAAAAAAAAATCACTCATCCCTGGCTGGTAACAGTCACTTGGGAACAGTGACACCTGTGTGACTTTGCAAAGATAGGATTTGCTTTGTTGGGATTCTGAGTTATGTTCAAATCCCTCAGACAGATCAGTAGTATCATATTACTGTTCCATTGAATGGGTGAATGTCCTGCCCCTGGTCAGTTGAGTGAACCTGTTGAACCCATTTCACAGACATAGACACGAGGCAGCCGTCGACCAAATTAAGATAGTGGACAGACTGACCCTGATCTTGCTAGTTAATGAAGAGCTCTGATATACTTGAACTTTGTTCTTCTTTGAAGCATTGTAAATTTGTCAGAGATTGACCTTTTGGGACACTAACTCAGGATGCCCAAAGTGCATCCTGAGCTCGTGCATCCTGAGTTTTTACACATTTCAGACATTTCACATGTCTGAAATGTGTAAAAACAGAGCAGTTTTAATTTTAGCATATGCAAAGTGTCCAACTAAATGCTTAGATGTTAACTAATGGATCAGATGTTCAAGAAAAATGCAGGGGAAAACTGCCATGAATAACCAACTGTAAAAAAAAAAAAAAAAGGCCATACTATCACTCCATGCAAACATGACAGACTCAAAGTGATAAGGCTCTAAGCATGACTGTAGGTTCTAAAGTTGGCTCAACTGGTTTACAAGAGGGTAAACTTAAAGCTGTTTATGTGTCATGGAGAGGACTTGCAAGCTAAGAATATTCAATGGAAAAAGCAGAGGAAAACAAACAAGGTGAGAGAGAGGGGTCACAAATGTGCCCGAGTGGGAGTGCTAGTATCTGTTAGTATTAAATAGTATTCCTTATAGAATAGTTGCACCACTCATATGTCTGGGTCAAGAGAACACAAGAGATTAAAGAGTTGTTTAGGTATTATACAAAAATGTAGACTAAAATGGTTTCCATTCCAGCTACTATAATAGCAGAACCTTGACACAGACCTTTTGGAAAAAGTGCATTAATCTGAAATTCAAGCTATTCAAAGAAACCGTGAAATGCTCAAAATTATTAGAATTATTGCAATAAGGTATGTCTTAAGTTTAAGGGCTATTGAGTTCTTGCTACCAAAGTGGGCGGGTTAAATGATCTGTCTAAAAATGGCTGTGTTTGCATGCAGAAACAATCACACTCTCCTGGGATTCTGCTAGATCAGCGATGGCTAATGGGCTGCACAATGCAACATATACTATTCTATTCTCATACATAAGATTATAGGAAGAAATCGAAAAATCAGTGTACTGCGAGCACACTGCTTTTCAAACACTTTATTGAGTGGCCCTCACTTGGTGTGACCACAGTCCTCTCACTGGGAGCATCAGGGGGGCAAGGGGCGGTCAATGGCCAGCAGACTTGGCATTATTCTGGCTATGCATCAAGCCAGGCTAAATATAAGCTTGCTGTGCTATCCTGGGAGGACAGGTCTTTTTCTAGTAATCCCTGTGTTGAAACCTGATGCCATGTCAAGGATTGACAGCAGAGGTCTTGGTGTGCAAGACTGACCTATGTGGGGCGAGGTCATTGCAGATATTGCCTTCAAAGGCTATTTCACCTGCACTGCAGTTGGGTAGTCGCCTCCTTGCACTGTAGAGCAAGAATGCAATACAATAAAATATATTGGGAAGGAACTGCAGAGGTTTTGCATGGCGTAGTGTTTATTCGTAGAGAACAGTAGGCAACATTTTATTTGCATCAGTGTTGATTTCTAAGATTATATAGCTATACCTGACCATATACCATACCGTGACATGCATCTCTTGACATATGTTCTTGGCACCCTCTCATCATCACTCATGACAAACAAAGAGACACCCAAGGTCAGCATGGTGCCTGCTTATCCAAATATAGGCCGTCGTTTATTTGAGAGGACTGGCGCTAGTTGATGTTTAACATACCGTACAAAATGATGTATGCAATACATGTTCTAACACGAATCAGGGATGGTTAATACAGACTGGACAATGTGATATCAGCTTATCTCATTGTATATGAGTTTTGTTGCACTGCTGCACATGTATTGGGGCTGCAAGTACATGACATCTGATAAGACCTATCCAGATGACCACCAGTAGTATATTTGAATATTCTAAATATGCAAAATATCCCAATGAAAGCAATTCACATTTGAGGGCAAGTAATTACAATCCTGGATAATGGTCAGTAACTATTACATGTCTGACAGTTAAATAGACCTCAATATTTCCCTGCTGTCCTCTTAATCTGTCCAGTACAGTGTGATTTGCTTAATTGCATGCGAGAGCCAAGCTCATGTACAGATTGATGGCCAGTAGATATTAACTCTGGTGTCTCCCCTTTCTGACACATGAGTTGTTTGTTTAACATCAGACCTCAAAGGCAAAAAGATAGCTTGAATGTTTACATGAAGGCAGGCAGGACTCTTGACACGGAACTCAGACGAAGTTAGATCACTTGGTTAAACTCGCAGAGGTTGCTTTTTTTATAATTTACTACACAGGTTACATTCTTTGCCACAACATAAAATGATAACCTTTTTCCAAACAATTAATTTGCTCTTAGTTGCCTCTGAGCAATATGACAAATTACAAATGGCAAGTTGAGCTTGCAAGAACTTCCACACTACAGAGCAGTAAGTCGATCCCTTCTTACCCCACCCCAACAAATTTATTCTCCTAGATAGGACTTGTAAGGTGATCTGAGACAGATGTTACATGGATCACGTGCAAAACTCACAGCCATCAATCTAATGTAGCTCAGTGTTTGTGGAAAGAAAAGAGAAAGCCTAGAAAACTCAAGCATCAATTTTTTTAATCTATGGCAAACGGTATAACCCGATCTCACGGAAATTCGAACATATTTTACGAGGTGGTTAATTCGTACGAATTTGTACA